>CAKNYM010049503.1:33459-58828 GCA_932195095.1 Andricus curvator
TCAGAAAAAGGTTTAAAAAAAGGCAAGAGGATAGGAAATTAAAAAAAGGAAAAGATGGGAGACAAGTACAGAGTCAGCTATCTGGTTTTGAAACACCAATATTTTTATTTTACCATATTAAAAATGAGACTTCGAACAAATCCTTTTAACAAAATGTGTATTAGTTTTTAAAGAATTTTTTATTCAAAAAGACGATTTTCGGAAAAATGTTGGTTATCTAGTTCTGTACTGCAACCCTACAAATGTGCATCAAGTTTGAAAAAATTTTAATCATATAAATCAAACTGTTCACAATTTAACCATTTTAAATACAACCCGTTTCAACATGGAAGCATTCTTAGTTGAAATAGTATAATTTTAAGGCCTTGAAAATTAGACATGGTATGCGTAAAAATAAAATAACAAAAAATGTACAACTTCACAATTTGAAGGGCTTAAAATTAAAAATGTAATAGTGTCGATAACTGAACAACTCTACAATTGTGCGATTGTTTCATTTTAAATATAAAGGCTTAATAGATGAAATTGTTTTAAATGAAAACTTTCCCAATCAAATCATATCAACTTCATGTGCTGAAAATTGAAGGACAATTTCATTGTTAATAAATTTAAAATTTCATCTATGTAAATCGTTCGAAGTTAAAGAATTTTGAATCAGGTCGAAGTGAATCAAAAAAATTTCATTTTCTTTTCTTGTTTCTATTCTGTCATATTCTGTTATAAACATATCAATATATTCACTCGGTTGTGGTTTACATTACGTTATACAAAAAAGCGAAATTCACGCTGAAATTGTAATTGGTTAAATTACACTGCAATTTTGAAAAATATATTATGCACAACATTCTGTCTATCATGTAATTATTATTAATAGATAAAAGGATCATATTACACAAAAATCATAAAACGGAAATTCTAATATATATATTCATAATTATTTACAGTTGAGTCTGAACGGAGTTTAATTTCATTAAACAATGATAAATATTCATCTGGTTATTGATTGTTATTCACCTCGTTCGCCGGGTAAGACAGAATTCGATTTGCTCTAGTGATCATGAATATTTTCAGAAAACTATATTATCTATTGAAAATCATTTCGGAGAGAGCGCCTCTTTCGCCCATTTTACTCAAGACAACTGTTAAGAGCGGATGGATGCTTTAGCGCAGCGTTTCCTAAACTACTACCGCGGGTAGATACCCTACCGCCCGGTAGGGGGATGCCACCCCGGGCCCGGTAGCTCGGCAGGCTCCGAGGCAGGCTCCCCGCTGCGAGCAGACGGCTGCTTTCGTATACCTGCCACGAAAAACCCTTTCATTGTTATGAGATAATGTCCAGTTACAATAACTGAAATTATAAAGACACGGCTCAATTAAATTTTAATTAGCTTAATGAAATCCGTGACATCATTAAAAAAAATGAAAAAAAAGTTCTTGAAAAACGGTTGATATCTGCACTAATGAAGGAAACATTTACAAATCTTGTGAATATATAAATGGAACCTCTCAGTGTAACAAAAGTGCGATAACTCTTGAAGTTATTATCCGATTTTCTTCTATCTTTTTTTAACGTTTTTGTCATAATCTAACAAATCTAACGCAGCCTATTAAAGTTTAATTTATTATTATTTTACCAAATTTTCATTTTCCCCAACCGGCTCTAATTCTCTAACAATAGGAAGGTCGCGCTAAGCAAGCATCCGCGTCCGAGTGACAGGCGTCCAGTGTCTCTCTTGGGTTCCAGTATTGTGAAAAAATTTGAGGGTGGCGACCCTACCGCTCCCCAGAAAGTGCGAAAAAAGTTTGGGAAACGCTGTCCTATGACATCTATATCAGCGTTTCCCAAACTACTACCGCGGGTAAGTAAGTAGATACCCTACCGCCCGGTAGGGGGATGCCA
This sequence comes from Andricus curvator, assembly GCA_932195095.1. Taxonomy (NCBI): domain Eukaryota; kingdom Metazoa; phylum Arthropoda; class Insecta; order Hymenoptera; family Cynipidae; genus Andricus; species Andricus curvator. The sequence continues at coordinate 35,360 of CAKNYM010049503.1, forward strand.
CGTCGGGCCCGGTAGCTCGGCAGGCTCCCCGCTGCGAGCAGACGGCTGCTTTCGTATACCTGCCACGAAAAACCCTTTCATTGTTATAAGATAATGTCCAGTTACAATAACTGAAATTATAAAGACATGGCTCAATTACATTTTAATTAGCTGAATGAAATCCGTGACATAATTTCAAAAAAATGGAAAAAAAAGTTCTTGAAAAACGGTTGATATCTGCACTAATGAAGGAAACATTTACAAATCTTGTGAATATATAAATGGGACCTCTCAGTGTAACAAAAGTGCGATAACTCTTGAAGTTATTATCCGATTTTCTTCTATCTTTTTTTAACGTTTTTGTCATAATCTAACAAATCTAACGCAGCCTATTAAAGTTAATTTATTATTATTTTACCAAATGTTCATTTTACTCAACCGGCTCTAATACTCTAACAATGGGAAGGTCGCGCTAAGCAAGCATCCGCGTCCGAGTGACAGGCGTCCAGTGTCTCCCTTGGGTTCCAGTATTGTGAAAAAATTTGAGGGTGGCGACCCTACCGCTCCCCAAAAAGTGCGAAACGCTGCTTTAGCGGGTAGAGAAGCGGAGCGGGGTGGGTTAGGATTTTCACAGCGCCGTCTACATGTATCCTACCCTACTAATAATTCTATCCCCACTCCGCCGCCACTGGCCGCATCTAGGTGTATAATCTCTTTGCCAATACACTGAAAACTTTTTTTTTCCTATCATAAAAAAGAGGTTGCGATTATATCGAAAGGAACTTCTCGAAATCGAGAGCCACATTCTCTCTTCAACTATCAGTTGGATTTGTATTCGACGCCTGTATTTTAGAATCAAGATCAGAGCTGCCAATCGAGGACTAGCGGGTTTTGCGCAATAGTTATTCATGTGTATTATTAGGTTATGTTTTTAGCAGCTTTAATCGCTCTGCTCTGATCTCTAATCGAAATATATAGAGTGGGTTGATAATAGCTGGCATGAGTGAGAAAGAAATAATAATCGCGATTGGAGAATGTCGCGCGGTATGAAGACAGGTCAAACGAACATATGCAAATGATCGAACTCTTTTATCGACGTGATTTGTTTCGAATGAAAAAAAATGCGTTGATGGATCTGGATAAATCTGGGCTAATTATACAATAGATGAGGACTGGCAGACATTTAGAGGCACTGTGTCTAAAGTCTATTTTGCACAATTTTCCAATATTAAGATTATATTCCGTGTAAACAAAACGCTTGGCTTGAGTCATATTCAAAAAATTATTAGTTAAGGAGAAAAAAATTAGGGTCTTCTACAAAGACAATGCTTCCGTATTTAAATGGGATGTCCCACTAAGAAATAAATATTTTTACATTCTCATCAGAGAAGGTATTAAATTTGGGTAAAATTTGACCCCCTCCGTTTAGGACGATAACTGTCGAAAGAATTGAAAGATTGGATTGGGTTTTGGCATACTCTTCAAGTGTCCTAAAATGAAAATGAAATGAAACAAAAATTACTGGAGTTACAGCATTTATAAAATTCCAAAAAACAAACGAAAATGAACATTTTAAGCCAAACAACGCACGATATGAAAAAAAGTCAAGAGAAGAAAAATGTTTCTTTTTGAACACCCTACAATATTTTTAAAAGACTTTTTTTAATTTTCTTGAAAAATCAAAAATTAAAATTTTTATCGCACAAAAAAATAATGAAAAATAAAAAATTCCATTTTGCGGTCAAAATATACAAGATACGAAAAAAGATGAATAGACAAAAATTGTGCACTCAAAAAAGATCTACAAATTTGTTATTAATCACTTTTTTATGGGACGCGTAGTTTTTGTTTCATTTGTAAAAACCTGATTTAAGAATAAAATAAATTTTTGGACAAACGACACAAACCACGAAAAAAATTAATAGACAAAAGTTGTTCACTCAGAAAAGATCTACAAATTTGTTATAAAAATACATTTAAAATAAAAAAATTAACTTTTTGGAAAAACGATACACGCTACAATAACTGTTGGAATTGCAACGATTATTGCGATATATATAAAAGTGTGATAAAAGTGCGAGAAGAGAAGATAGGCTGTGCCCTCTTCTCTGGACAATAGGCGAAGGGCATGAGGGCTTTTCAATAGTTCAGTTCTGTCGTGACAAGCCGTCGGGTAGCACGCAGAGGTAAAGACTCTTAAGGTATACAGTAAAGTTCCAGTTTTCATTTTCATTCTAAAGTTTCCAGTATTGTATCACAGTTCCTTTGTACATCCAAATATACAGTTCATATATTTATTTTCACATATAGTGTTTGTTTCTTTTGACCTTTTTATCATACGCGGTTACTATATTCCATTAGTTCCAACAGGTTATGGGCCCAGAGATATAAAAGCGATAAGAAACAAGTGAAGCGAATATTTAGTTTTTTTGGAGAGGCATTACAGTAAGGATAAAGTGACATTAAAGTGACATTGCAGTTGAAGTGAGGCGAAAGTTACAGTTGTGAACAGTGTTACAGTGTTAAAAGAAGTGTTCAAAAATGGCGCAAGGATTTCGTCCCAGTTTTCAAATTGAAAAACTTAACAACAATAACTATGCGGTATGGAAATACAGAGTAAAGCATATGCTTATGAACACAAAAGTGTGGTCATTGGTTGACAGAGAAGCTCCAGAAGTTCGGGATGAGGCTTGGCAAGAAAAGGACGATCAAGCTTTTTATACGATTGGTTTGCTCGTGGACGACAACCAATTAGTGCACATTGCGAACGCCACCAGTGCAAGAAAAGCCTGGAAATAATTAGAAGACTAAGGTGACATCGAGGACCATGTGAACAAAATGCAGGACACATTCAACCGAATGACAGCTCTTGGAGAAGAAATCAGGGATAAGTTTGCAGCGACTATGTTGTTGGAGAGCTTGCCAGAATCATATGATACTTTTGTCACCACTTTGGAAAGTCGAACTGAAGGTCTTACGACATCTTTGGTCAAAAGCAAGTTGATCGATGAATACATGAGACGCAAGAATAAAATGGCAATCAACGACATGACCGGACATCAAGGAGCAGCTGCGATGAAGGCTCAAGCACGCATAAATACTCAAAAGGAATGCTTTTTCTGTAAGAAGACAAGGCATTATAAAAGGGACTGTGAAAAGTATCAAGCCTGGAAGAAAAAGAAGGAGAAAGTTAGTACAGCCACACATTGTCTCAAGGATTCACGTGAAGAACTAGCTTTCACAACAAGGGAGTGTAAGGATTTAAAGCAAACAGAAGAGGTATGCTCAAAAGCTAGAAAAGTAAGGGCTGAAGAAGGAAAGAAGGTTTGGATTATGGATTCCGGGGCAACAAGCCACATGATTGGATAAGGATTTCTTCGAGGAAATCGACTCAGAAAGGAAAGGTACGGTACGTTTCAAAGATGATGAAGAATTTGCTGAAATTCAAGGGCCAACGGCCATGCAACGCTGAAAAAACCAGTTCTCGTCAGATCACTGAAGGTAAGCAGCGTTGGGCGCGGTTAGTACTTGGATGGGTGACCATTCGAGAATACTGTGTGCTGTTGGCATATTATGGGTGTGGTGAGCCCAAACTTGTAGTTATTCATAACTACAAGAAAACTATCCACCTAGAAACACTACCCGAATTGGGTAGTGTCACGCCTACCCTGAAAGGGAAATGGCTTAATGGTATACAAGGGTTCGGATCAGGAACCATAAAGTTTATAGTTAAAGGAAAGGAAGTGACCGTGAAAGTGAAAAACGTGTTATACGTACTCACACTAAGCTCAAGCTTATTGTCCGTAAGGAAGTTAGCCGGGAATGGTTTTAGTGTGCAGTTCGAGGGTAACAATTGTGACATCGTTATTCTCAAGGACGTTCAAGTAAAAGCGACTGCAGTTTTAGCATAATCCCAACTCTACGAGCTAAAACTATTCAACACGGTAAGGGCAATAAATTTCGCAAAGGGTAGGTGCGGCGAGTGCGAGAAACGGTCGGGGAGCAAGCAGCCCAAGCATCGAGTACCTGAAAGTACAAATAACGTCGGAACAGCAATTAAAACAAGAAATTTAAGAATATTCGTAAACGTAGAGGTAGTTTTCGAATCTACAGAAGAATCTCAAAAGGCAAAAGGAAACGATGATGAGGATTCAGCGAGGGATTCCTATACACAGGAAGATGAAGACATCGCACCAGAAGCGGAAGGAAGTAGCAGCGGAGAAAAGGACATCACGCATGAAGCAGTTTTCACTAATGATGAAAATAGAACAGCAATTCAAGTCATAAATCAAGTTCTCGCTTCAGATAAAGATCATGCAGAGTTGCGGGTTGAAGATTCATCACAGATATTAAGCCAGCAGGCAGAGTACAGATCACCAAAAAGATCTGAAAGATCCAACAAAGGAACACCACCCGAGAGGTACCCGGATTCATCCAAATCAGCAGGAAATTTCTACGGAGTATGCGGACAAGGGGGCGGAATGGCAGAGTTGTCCTTCAACTCAAAGCCAGCACCAAACGATCGAGGACCAATGACCCAAATACCGAGGGATATTGAGACAGAAAAGGGATCATCGAGCTTAAGGTTAATGACCGCAGTGAACTTAAACTTTTAAAGGACCTGAAGGGTTCAACTGAATTTTGTGTGAAGTGTTTTCTCTTTCATTAAAATTAGATTTTTCTTATTAGTTAAATTGTGTGCAAAGATAACGATTCTTTTCAGTTTCAGATTAAATTTTTTGTTTTTAAGGTGAAGTGCCAACGTATCAAAATTTTATTTGCATATCGCGATTATATCCTTGAGGGGGCGTGTTGGAATTGCAACGATTATTGCGATATATATATATAAGTGCGAGAAGAGAAGATAGGCTGTGCCCTCTTCTCTGGACCATAGGCAAAGGGCCTGAGGGCTTTTCAATAGTTCAGTTCTGTCGTGACAAGCCGTCGGGTAGCACGCAGAGGTAAACACTCGTAAGGTATACCGTAAAGTTCCAGTTTTCATTTCCATTCTAAAGTTTCCAGTATTGTATCACAGTTCCTTTGTACATCCAAATATACAGTTCATATATTTATTTTTACATATAGTGTTTGTTTATTTTGACCTTTTTATCATACGCGGTTACTATATTCCGTTAGTTCCAACAATAACATTTTATCTAACAAAATTTTTCACTCAAATTATATTTAAAAATTTTCTTAGAACCACTTTACGCTAGGATGCATATTTTTGGTTCAAATAGTAAAAAATAACATTGAACATAAACAAATTACAATTTATGGAAAAACGACACAAGTTGCAATAAAATCCATAATAACAAAATTGTTTTTTTTTTATAGGATGCAAACTTTTTTTCAATTATGAAAACAAGACAAGAAAAATAGGTCTATTTTTAATATCAATGCATATTATGAATTGTAATAATATAAATTTATTGAAATGATACATTTTTCAGGGTAGCTGAGAATAACATTTAATGCAAAATATGAAACAAATACTAAATTAATAATGATAAATACAATTCGTACTTTATTTTGCAATATCTAAAAAAGCAATCACAGGCCGATGTACAGAAATAATGTAATACACATTTGATATAATAATGTTGAACATATAATGTAGAAAATTTCGCATTTTGGACAAAATCGAGTGCGAAGCACGAGGTACGTGACGAGAATGTATTCGTTAAAGCCGAAGGAGCTTTAACAGAAGAGAATTCACAATCACCAAATTACAGTTGTCGATACTTTGGCCTTTAATTTTAAAAGGTCTGTGCGCAAATGTGGGGAAATACAAAGACCGAGCGCGTAGCGCGAGGTAAATACAGTATCGAGCGTGGGAACCAACAGTTGCGCGCCCTAGGCGCGCTCAAACTTGCGAGCGAAGCAAGCCGCCCGCGCAGTGTGCGATGAGAATGTGCCCGCGAAGCGGGAAGATTTTTTGGAATCTAGTTTGTACCTCTAAATTGACATACTTTAACAAAATAATGAACACAATATTTATTTTGTTAAAATCATTATTTTTTCTTATGAAAAATATGATAGGATCAAAGGTTTTAAATTTTTTTTAAACTAGGAGATTCGGAGTACTAAGGTTACTCAAATCATGCATATAAAAAAGTTTGAATATAAAAAAGATAAATATAAAAATGTAAGCCGAAAACAAAAATGAACCTTTCTCCTCTATAATGTAGTTCCTAAAGATCATACTTTTAGCGAAACATTAGAAAACTGGCTTTTACTGCATAATAAAATTAATTACTGTTCATTAAATAAAAACAAACGACATCTTTTTTCGTAATTAATTCTTTGGCTAAAACTTATAGTTTCAAAAATAACATGTCCTAAAATAATTGTTAAAAGAAAAAACAGAATAAAGGTATTTTTTTTCATTTAAATCAAAATTTGAGAGTGTAAGACCTTAAAAGTTAAGGGGTAAGACTTTTAAAAAAGTTTTTTTTTAAACGGCAACAATTCGAACCTATTTAAGAATCCAAGTTTAACTAATGAACAATAATTTTTCTTTAAGAACTAATCTATAATTATTATAGATTAATTATTTCATTGAGAAAGGATAAAAAATCATCAGAATCATTGTACGTTTTACTAAATTTCTTCTTAAAAATGTTACGTTCCGACATTTATAAATTGGATCTAGTAGCTTCTTTCTAGTGGACCAAACTGACCAAATAAATTTTTAACACTAACCCTTTTTTATAGGTTATTGTCAATTATCTACTTGTTGAATTTTTGTGAGTTCTATATTTGTACCGGTTTCCTCTTCCGCTCTTTAACTTGATATGGGATGTTAGGGATATTTAGATGAAAATCATTCTAAATCAACTAAATAGAATATACATAAAAGTAGGCATGTTTAACATTTGTAAATAAATTCATATAAATGAAACGATACTACATTAACAACTTTGCCAGATTACTTTGGCACCCACATCGTTTATACTTCAATAGTATAAGTTCACAAAAGTTCTTAGTGGGCTCTGAACCTAAATTGCTGGGGTTACTTTTAAATCATCCAACAATTTACTAATTCTTTTGTGAATTAGACTATTTCGAATACTGTACAATATATATATATACCATTAAACCATTTCCCTTTCAGGGTAGGCGTGACACTACCCGATTCGGGTAGTATTTCTAGGTTTTTCTTGTAGTTATAAATAACTACAAGTGTGGGCTCACCACACCCACGATGTGCCAACAGCACTCATGTCAGTATTCTTGAATGGTCACCCATCCAAGTACTAACCGCGTCCAACGTTGCTTAACTTCAGTGATCTGACGAGAACTGGGTTTTTCAGCGTGGTATGGCCGTTGGCCAATTTTTATTTGCAAAAAATGTTAGCAAAGTCAACTGATGTTTTTAAAATTAAACAATTTTACTGCCTCAAATAAATTTACTAAAATATAAATCAAAGTTCAACTCGACAATAATTGCTTTATTTCCGTTTTGAGTTTCGGAATTAAAGAAATTATCTGACAATTCCTCGCGTTACTCTTTAACCTTTTCCACCTCTTTACTCACTCCGTCTTAACTCACTTCACCTATTTTTTTTTAGTCTGCGCACTATACCGATAATAGTGCAGGGTTTCGCAGACTCCTCATCGTGAATTTTTTACCGTGTTACATGGACGTACCCGGACGTGCTCACGGCCAATTTAAAAATTATATTTTGATTGGAAAATTACTTCAAAATTCCCTGGCAGAGCTACAGTTGCCCCCGATATCAAATTCCGAGAGCTAACCCCTGGAGGTGGGAATTTATCAAGCGGTTTTACGTCAGATCCACTAAACGAATTATAAAACAAAAGAAAACCACGCGTGCTTATTAATTTTTGCTGAAGTTCAGATGTTAAGTCGAGCGGCGCCGTTGATCGCGGATCAATCAGAAGAGAGGTTCTCTCCGGTACGAGAATCTTTTTCGACTGCCGTGAGTTCAATTTACCCATCACGATCGTCAGGTCGGATTTGGTTATTGGGTGGTGTGACTTTGTTTAGTAAGAATTTCGAAAGTAGAGCGACCGCAGGAACTTTATTTAGAAATAAAGCCGAATTGTTGATTTGTAACGATTTTCATTGTTAAATGTTCGCTCTGTGCCTATGTAGGAATACTAAGAATTTGCTGAGTATGAGGGCATTCCTCATTATTTGTTAATCATTTGCCTGCGACGTGTGAAAGAATTTTTTAAATTCTGAAATCCTGTTGGGCAATTTGGAATTCCTCGTACTGGTCAAATTTAAATAAGATTCATAATATTTGTCAATCTTTTGCCAGAGAGGTCTGCGAGAATTTGTTTAATTTCCAAATGATGTTGGGCAATTTCGAATTCCTACGTTTTACAGGAAGAAGTTTTGTAATGGGAACCTCCTCCTGACCGTGATGTGCACATTAAAATTTTGCTGCATCTTTATTTCTTGAGATTCTGCCCCCGATTTAGATTTAATTTTGAGACTGACATTGAGCACCTGTATTCTGCAATGCGAGGAGGATTTAAATTAGTGTGAGTGTGCGACCAGTGCCCTGCTGCAATGCATGCAAGCGCAGTATGTGTGTAAATTGCTTCGCGGTCACCTTCGTTCTTACGCCTTTTTCTTCATTCTTCCCTTTTCCTCATTTCTTAATAGTTACGATTTTTAATAAAGTTTCCTTCAAATTATCTTTTGATTTTTCCAAAATTGAGGCGGCTCCACAAAATTTTAATTTTGTGTAGGCATGCACATAACAAAAAATAACTTTCAGACGAAGAGGAGATTTTCGTATAACATGTTACGAAATATTGACTAAATTCCTGATATATTTGCTATTTTATTTTGTTCTATAACACTCAAATGTAAAAAATACACGCAGAAATCACACGATTTAAGATTTTAAGGGTGATTGTCAAAAATTTAACCATTTTAGATAATGAGATTTTCAAAATAAAATAAGATTCCAAACCGTCCAAAATATATTTTTGATTTAAGTATAAACTGCTTAATTAGAGAGTATGAAAATATAAAACTCAACGAATGTATTTGTAATGGGTATGCATTTTAAAAAGGAATAGTTCCAACCTAGAAGCTGAATGACGTTATATACAACCATAAACATTAACAAGAATTTCAAAAATATTTAAATACCGCTGCGATGTACTATTTTTTTATAGAGGAGGTCGAAATGCATTTACACACACAGTGTGGGACTCGGCCTAAAAAAACGGCAATACCCACTAAAACTTCCTCCTCTCCTGCATCGGGGTCGTCGGCCTTCGGCATCTTGGTTGGGTGTGGTCGGTTACTTACGACGTTCTTGAGGCTTCTTCGCCGAGGCTGCCTCTCTGAACGAAGAGCACCTCATCGTACCCGATAGGTGTTGCGCTCGGGGCCTTCCTTCTTTTGCGGCGCTGACGTAGCACTGCGGTTACCTACTGTCGTTAATATGTCTTAAAGTCGTTGTAAAGATCTCGTAACTATGTCGTAAAGACGTCATCAAATTTTGTGCCCACTGGGTTATTTCTATACCATTTTTTGGAGATAGGAGCGGCACCGTGAATGCACTCGCGGGACGGAGTCCTCTTTTCAATTCACAATACTTTATACGATGATATTATTGCCTTCGTGAATCATTCGTGCTTGTAAATAAATAAACAAAATTTCAAGTGGCAACTTTAATTTTTTATCCAAATTTGAAATTCCCGCCAATTCGGTGCGGCTTTATCTACAATGTATTTCAACGGCGCTGCGATCGAGCACCCAGCTGTCAGCTCACACAGGTTATTCTCCTTGGAGTGTCCGTACTCCCACGTGTTTGCTCAAAATGTCAAATTTATTGTGTTTATAGGTATACAGGGTTTTTTTTTAACTTGAGACAACGAAATATCTCAAAAAATACGCATCCTACGGAAAAAATGTCTGGAATAAAAACTTTTTATTTTCGAGGGGGAAAAAAGATTTGCTAAAATTTACCCCATCCCCACCCCCACAGGAGGCAGGGGTGGGGGTAACTTTGTAATTTCAAATGGCAACCCCAATTTTTTATCACAGATTCAGATTCTCCTTTACGAAATACGTAAGTTTTATTCGGAAAATTTGTTTCGATTCGCGATAGATGGCGCTGCAATTGCGAAAAATGAAATTGTTGACACTACTTTTAGCTCTACCCAGGAATAACGACGCGGACGTAGTAGTTGTCTATTCCCTTCGGGGTGCTTAATTTCGGTGAGTCCCCTTGCCTCTCACCATCCATCGGGGTGCTTGAACTTTTGGCAACAGGACAGTAAAAGTGATAAAACTGTCGAAAACCATTCCCGAATGCAGTTGGTTGACGACAGTCGATTTTGGATGTAGACATTACATATCATCGAGTCTCCACTGTCTACAATCCTCGACGTCATTCCGGCCGAGCGATAACCGCGTCTGTCCGTGCTTAACGTTTATTCATTAGGAAGGTTGATTGTGTTCATTTGTTTTGGGTGTGTTGGTTGCTTTCGTTTGGGTTATTGTTGTTGGTCACGTTCGTTTGAGTAGGTTTGGGTGTCGTTGTATTTCCTCATTACCTTACTTCATTACTTTTACAATGGAAATTCCATCTCAGCAACAGAAGATTGAAATGATTCTCATTTATGGAGAAAGTGGCAGGAATATCAATGATGCTCTCACGCTTTATGCTCAACGCTTTCCAGAAAGCGTTCCTTCACGCGCTTCTTTTTACCGGGTTGTCCGAAACTTCATCACTGACGGAAGTGTACAACCGAAAAAAAGGAAGCGTCAAGTAACAGTTACTGGAGTTGATAATGAAATTGCAATTTTAGCTGCAGTCACTCATGACCCTTACGTTAGTACTCGACAACTAAGCCGCGATTCCGGAATGTCTCTATCCAGTGTTTGGAAGGTATTAAAACGTAATAATTATCATCCGTATCATATTTCACTGCATCAAGAACTTCATGGCAATGATTTTCAGAACCGAGTGACATTTTGTCAATGGGCGGTTCAGCAGATACAAGGAAACCCGAATTTCTTTTTTCTAGTACTCTTCACAGACGAGTCGTCTTTCACAAACCATGGTAACGTTAATCGGCACAACATGCATTATTGGAGTGTACAAAATCCACATTGGTTGCGTGAAGTTGAGCATCAGCGTCCATGGTCCGTGAACGTTTGGTGTGGAATAATTGGAGATCAACTTATCGGTCCGTATTTTATTGATGGAAATTTGAACGGTGAAAAATATCGTAACTTTTTAGAAAATCAACTTCCAATATTGCTGGAAGACCCAAGCTTGGAAGTGCGACACAACATGTCGTTTCAACATGACGGTTGTCCAGCACATTATGCGGCAATCGCGAGGGAAGTACTCAATCGCGAATTCAATGGACGATGGATCGGTAGAGGAGGTCCAGTAAATTGGCCTGCCAGATCGCCAGATCTTACGGCGCCGGATTTCTATTTGTGGGGTTATCTAAAGAATCGCGTGTATCAAGAAGTGCCCACAACTCGTGATAACATGATCGAGCGAATCAGGTCTGCTTGTGCACAAATATCACCAGACACAATTCGCAGTTGTGTGGAATCTTTCAAAGCTCGGATTAACAAGTGCATCGAAGTGCGAGGACACCATTTTGAGCACTTAGTGTAAAATAATTAATCGAAATCAAGCATCCCTGTGGTGAGAGGCAAGGGGACTCACCGAAATCAAGCACCCCGATGGATGGTGAGAGGCAAGGGGACTCACCGAAATTAAGCACCCCCAAGGGAATAGACAACTGCTACGTCCGCGTCGTTACTCCTGGGTAGAGCTAAAAGTAGTGTCAACAATTTCATTTTTCGCAATTGCAGCGCCATCTATCGCGAATCGAAACAAATTTTCCGAATAAAACTTACGTATTTCGTAAAGGAGAATCTGAATCTGTGATAAAAAATTGGGGTTGATAATTTGAAATTACAAAGTTACCCCCACCCCTGCCTCCTGTGGGGGTGGGGGTGGGGTAAATTTTAGCAAATCTTTTTTCCCCCTCGAAAATAAAAAGTTTTTATTCCAGACTTTTTTTTTACCGTAGGATGCGTATTTTTTTTAGATATTTCGTTGTCTCAAGTTAAAAAAAACACGTATAATATTCATTTGATATAATAGAGTTGAACTTGATGTAGAAAAGTTCGCACTTTAGACCAAATCGAGTGCGAAAACGAGATGCGTGATGAGAATGTGTTCGTTAAAGCCGAAGAAGCTTTAACTTTTAAAAGAGAATTCACAATCACCAAATTACAGTTGTCGATGCTTGACCTTCAATGTTGAATGGTCTGTGCACAAATGTGGAGGAAGTACAAAGACCGAGCGCGTAAGGCGAGGTAAATACTATCGAGCGCGGGATCCAACAGACACGCGCCCTAGGCGCGCTGAAACTTGCGAGCGAAGCGAGCCGCGCGCGATGAGCATGGGATTTATTTAATGGTTCTTTTTTCCTTCTAACCCTTAGATTTACAGAAGTTAAAAAAAAGGTTAACTGAATAAAAAATTATTTTCAATTGAAGTTCTGCAACACTGACGTTAGCAACTAATTAGTAAATTGGTAAAATACTTTCTTTCAATCGAGAGTACCGCGAAGTTCCACTACTTATCGACAATTTTTAAATATCAGTGTGTTCATTATGATGTATACTTCACGGTAAGGGTGCCCACTTTTGCCTGTTTTCATAAATAACATAAAAATCGCAAGTGACGGAGTCAGCATTCGAGTGCCAATACCTGTCCGACGTACATACGGACGAGTTGCGCGATCCACCGCTGCGCACTGCACACACACACACGTCTAGTGTTTCGCTGTACTTTTCACTTGTTTTCCAGTGTTTACTTCGCTTCGAAATCTTATCGAAAGTTAAAGAATATACCTTTTCTTTTCGTTGATTTTTTTTTCTCTTAGACTCGATTATATTGTATATAATGTCGACATTTACCAAAAGAGAAATGATTGAGTTTCTAATGAATAATGACTTGGATGAGACTATCCATTACATTGTATCGAAACTGAATTTGAAGATTAAAAATATCAGAGAATCAGACATCATAACTCTAATGATCAGTATAATATCTCTTAAATCTAAACGTGATGCAAAATTTCAAGTTGCGAACAGAATGTCAGCAAGAATTGAGTTAAATAATGCTGAGATACATTGTTCTTAATCGCTTATTCTAAATACATTTTGGTTCTCAGGTCTACAAATCTGGCAGCTGGAAGCGGCTTTGTTAGCATATCAGCTAACTGTTCACCTGTAGGAATATACAATAATTTTATTAAATTTTTTTCTACTTGTGCCCTTAAAAAATGATATTTTATATCAATATGTTTGGATCTTTTATGGCTAATTGGACTATTCGCAATGCTTATACAACCGTTATTATCTTCGTAGATAATTATTGGTTTCGAAATATTTATACTAATACTATTTGCTAACGATTTTAGCCACATTGCCTGTTGTACTTCTTCTATCATTTTCGATATTACTGCACCAATCAGAATCAACATAACCACATAATAGTTGCTCATAATTTCCCTTCATATATGTTAATTTAATATCAATAGAAACTTTGAGATACCTTAATACTCTTTTTAGACATTGCCAAAATTCCTTGTTATTTTTATTCGAGAATCTACTCAAAATATTTATTGCAGTGCTTAAATCAGACCGCGTACATACCATCAAATACATTAAATACCCAATTAGATTTCGGCAAGGAGCACCATACTTTTCATCTGAATTTAAAGCAGTATAATCTAATTTACTCTCAAGAGGTGTCCTTACAGCTTTGCAATCAGCCATATTAAATTTATCAAGAATTGTTTTAATCTACGCACTCTGATTTAAGGGCATGCTCTACGGTGACCACGTGACCAAACCAGTCCTCGGTTATGAAAGTTTTTTTTGGTGTTCACCATGTCCAAACGCAATGATATATCGCTTTCAAAATTTGGAATATAGGAAATGGGACAATAAATTGCGTTTGTATATTTAGTTTGAGTAATAATTTTGAAAAAAATTATTCATGTAAAAAATAAATGTGTAATATTATTTTCATTTTTTTTGGTGCTCACTACGTCCACAGGGATTGAGATATCGTGTTTAGAATTTGAGCGATTAAATAAAAAGCACTAAAGAACGTTTGTATACATCAATACGTTTATAATTGCAAAGAAATTTTATTTATAAATTAATAAAATAGGATATTACCACTCGAGTCGAGCACTTTGCAGGTAATGTTTGGTTTGATGCATTTCAGATTTTTTGATTCGCGTATGCTGATAACTGACACAAATTTTGGACTAAATCGTCTAAACATTTTAAAAAATCAATATAAACAATAACATTTGCACATTTGTTGCAAATCATAAAATAAGTATCTGCACACACGTAACCTGTCATTATTTTTGGAGCATTTTTAGCAATTTCTAGCGGAGAAAAAAAGAAGCTTTCAACGTCGGTAAAGTAGGGATCACATGACCAAGCTAGGTTATGAAATTTTACACATTATTTTTTACATGGATAATTTTTTTCAAAATTATTACTGAAACTAATTATACAAACGCAATTTATTGTCTCAATTCCTATATTCCAAATTTTGAGAGCGATATATCATTGCGTTTGGACATGGTGAACACCAAAAAAAATTTCATAACCAAGGACTGGTTTGGTCACGTCATCACCGAAGAGCATGCCCTTAAGGTTATTCTACCCTCATTTCTGTCTATTTTGATCCCAACAAAAAGTTTAATTTCATTTAAATCTGTCATGCGGAATATATTAATTAAATAATGCTTAAAACTTCTCATTGTTTCATCACTAGCAGTGGCAATTACAAAATCATCCATATAGAGAACGACATAGATATTTCTAGATATATTCCCTTTGTCCAAAATATAAATACATCGCTCAACAGATGAATTTCGAAAACCTTTTTCGTTTGATCAAATACTTCAAACCAGCATTTTGCTGCTTGTTTCAGTCCATATATATACCATTAAACCATTTCCCTTTCAGGGTAGGCGTGACACTACCCGATTCGGGTAGTGTTTCTAGGTTTTTTTTGTAGTTATAAATAACTACAAGTGTGGGCTCACCACACCCACGATGTGCCAACAGCACTCATGTCAGTATTCTTGAATGGTCACCCATCCAAGTACTAACCGCGTCCAACGCTGCTTAACTTCAGTGATCTGACGAGAACTGGGTTTTTCAGCGTGGTATGGCCGTTGGATAAGCCATATATGACTTTATTAAATCTGCAAAATTGACTGTCTTTACAGTTAATACCTTCAGGTACTTTCATATAAAGGGGCTAGCCGGGTAAGCATGGCAAAACGGCCCCCGCTCATATCAGGTTGAAATTTATGTCAAATGTTCATCCTGAGGTAGCAGAAAATGACGAAGAACTTCAACCTTCAAATTGCATTTTTTTTGCAAGTTATGGAGGGGGCAAGGAAAATAAAAAAAAATGGTTTTTCTCGAAAACCGCTTGACCGATTTTGATAAACAAAATATATCTTATGGACTGATAAGAAAAAAAAAAAAAATGCAAGAGAATTTTGTGGGCAAAATAATAAGTAAAAAAAATGTTTGAATTTTTTGAGAATTTTTGCAAGTTGATGGTTTTGAGCTGCGAGAAACATTTTTTCACCAAAAAAAATATATGCATCCCCTAGATGAACATATTCTTCCCCCAAAATTATCGGAGTGGTGCTCCGTAGTTAAAAAAGAAAAAATAATTTTCGTATTATCATATTATCATATGGAAATCTCACATGACTATATATATATATATAAAATACATAAAAATATGGAGCATGTTACAACAAAAGGGAGTTTAAATTAAATTAAGGATCAATTTCGGATCCTACGTGAGGATCGCGAGTGGGGTTTTGTTTAATTCAATTAAGATCATTCTCTGATCCTATGTTGAGGATCGAGAGCATGAAACCCGATTTTAGGATATGGGTTTGATTTGAACTCCGATCCTACCGGAGGATCGTGACCGTGGGTTTCCGTTTAATTAAATTCAATCGTTCTCTGATCCTACGGTGAAGATCGTAAGAACGGATCCCGATTTTAGGGATAAATTCATTAAACTCCGATCCTACGGCGAGGCTCGTGAGTGTGAGTTTCCGTTTGATTAAATTTAATCGTTCTCTGATCCTACAGCGAGGATCGTGCGAAGGGATCCCGAATTTATGGATAGTTTAATTAAACTCCGATCCTATGGCGAGGATCGTGAGTGTGAGTTTCCGTTTGATTAAATTTAATGTTTCTTCGATCCTACAGCGAGGATCGTGAGTGTGAGTTTCCGTTTGATTAAATTTGACCGTTCTCCGATCCTACAGTGAGGACTATGAGAAGAAATCCCGATTTTATGGATAATTTAATTAAACTCCGATCCTACGGTGAGGATTGTGATTTTGAGTTTCCGTTTGATTAAATTTAATCGTTCTCCGATCCTACAGCGAGGATTATGAGAAGGGATCCCGATTTTATGGATAGTTTAATTAAACTCCGATCCTACGATGAGGATCATGAGTGTGAGTTTCCGTTTGGTTAAATTTAATCGTTCTCCGATCCTACAGCGAGGATCATGAGAAGGGATTCCGATTTTATGGTGTCACGTATATAGCAGGGAGAAGGAAGATAATATTTAACCCTTGCCAAAGCGTAACACGGCCCTCGGAATTTTAGAGTCGAAAATCACGAGGACCAAGTTAAATTAAATTATATTATTCATTAGCCAAAATGGAACTCGACGATTTTTATTGATTAGATCTAGTAATAGTTTAAGAAAAATGTGAGTATGCATGATTGCGTGTATAGTTGTGTTCCGGAGGAGAGAGATAGTCCAGGCAAGTAAAGTATAAAACTGAAAGAAGACGCACTAATGCTCTCACACACATATGCATAATACTCGAACCTACTTAATGCAAGATTGCACACATATAAGAGTAGCTTCGACGGCGTATGAGACGAGAGACCTAATACATTTCTCAAGTCCTTCTTCCGCTACGGAATGCGAATAAATGTCGAAATGGCTACTCAGCACAAATAGTTCAATGCTCAAAGGCAACGAACACGACTCATTGCCACATTGATGACAAAGTCATTTACAAGAGGCAACGAACGTAATTCGTTGTTACATTGATGACAAAGATATTTCCTAAATCATACTGTGGATTTCGACCACACCATTTCCAAATCATCAAAATTCCCTACGTAACCACTACGTGTCAGGGGCTTTTAAAGCTACTCGATTTTATCGAAGGAATGTTCAGTCCACCGGGAAGTTCGGCAACGTGCATAAACATCGCGCTTCAAAAATTTACTACTTCGAATCTCAAAACGAAGTAGAAAATTTTTGACTATAAAAGCTTATTTGTGGTATTTAGGAAACAAGGAGACAGAAAGTTAATTAGGTGAAACAAAGGTACTTTCCCTTTCGGGGTTAAGACAATAGTGCTGTGCGAGTGCGCTAGTGTAGCACCTATTATAACAACACGGTCACAATTTTCAGACAAGGCCCATTCCTGTGGGCATTCCAGACAAGCACTATATCTCTCCTTCGTAATGCAACTCCGACAGGAATGGTAGTTTAAGTAAAACTACCATTTAAGGTAACAAAAATATGTATCGTAATTTTAGTGTGTTGTTGTTTGACTATTTTATTGAAACCTTCGTATAAAATTGAGAAAAACCTACTCTCCACCAAATATGTAATATCGAGACTGTCAAGTGACATTTAAATAAATTAATCTTGAAGTTTGGACTCATTATAAAAAAAGAGACAATGGAGTTTTATTACCAACAACCCTTTTAATTCTTGAAATAAATCAACATGAAATTTTAGAAGCGTTAGAATCTCGACTTGAGAGGTTAAAAAGTAAAATCCACGAAAAATAATTAAGGTATTAATGAAAATTAATTCCACAGTTGAAATTCTCCGCGTATTAGAGTCTGAAGAAAATAAATTAAAATTACAAAACTCGGTACGGAACAAACTGTTGGTGGCAGCGGTGGGTAATTAACCCACTGACGCTTTCAACGCTAGCTAACGCTACTTTTACTATTGATATCATGCACGTGACCAAAATAGCTATAGGTTGTATATGAATATACATATATATATATATATATATAATTTGAAAAAAAAGTTAAACAACCACCGCAGGGTCCCACTAAGAGCAACTGCCATCCGACGAAATGTCAATAGCCCCCAGTAGCACCGCGGTAAATCACACCTATGGCCACGTCTCACAACCGTGAGATGGGTGGTCATAGGCAACGACAAAATCACAACGACAGGCCGGCGAAACCCTCGTGTGTCTTGAGGACACGAAGCGACCCAAGGATGACAGCTTTCTGCATCCATCTCGCAAGTGCCGTGGCATATTTTTGGCACGCGGGTATTGCTTTAAGGTTACGAACCAGTGATAGTTTCGCACCTCCGAGAGCACCTATCACAAGGACATTTACTTGTACCGAATATTTTGGGTACAGTCGTTGTAGCTCTCTTTTAAGGTCTTGATACCTCTCCTCTTTTTCTTTCTCCTTTGCAGTGATGTTGTATTCGGACGGAGCCGAGAATTCGATCACGAATATAGTTCGTTTCTCGAAGTCTTGGAGAACAATGCCAGGCCTCGAGTGCGCAACGGAGACTGCTGCCCGAAAAAGGAGGAACTTACATGTTAATCTTCCTTCTAGTAATGAAATTGCGATCATCTCTCAGAAGGTGCCTGCTTTCTGCGGTTGGTCTCAATGTCGCTTCCTCATCTTCGTCTGCAGCTTCATAAAGCAGCGGTTGGGGAAGCGCTCCGCGTACATACCATTTTTCCGGAGGTAGTCGGCTTGATTTCGCAAAGACTGATACGAAACGTGCTGAAGCTCTGGGTGTTTCTGGCACCACAGAGTGTGCATACGCGCCATAAAGCCTCCGCGAACAGGGATAATGCTGGCATCGTAGCAGTCTAGCACGTCATCCCTGAGTCGATCCGTCCACTCAATGTGGGCGTTTCGCCGGTTCGTCGTCGTGTTTCCATCTAAATTATTTTCAGCACCCCGAACTCTAGGCTGATCGGCATTGTTTGCCGACCCATTGTCGGGTGCTCTGCGCGTTCGATTGTCTTGAACCGCATCTACAACATTTTGGTGTTTTGGTGGTTTCAATGTTGTTCCCACGAGCAGCTAGGGAAAGGATTAGTCCGTCCTTGTAGAGCCCCGCGTGCAAGGATAAGGCTGCATACTCTGAGAGGTCGCCCGGTATCCCAGAGTCACCGTTTGAGACACCTAACCCAGGTGCCATTCAGCTTTCGGCACGGTTGTTACGCCTCCGCTTAGGAGTTATTCCTTCGGGACCATCCCTGGACAATTGTCCGCGACTGCTTATTAATTATTGTAACCATATTCAGCAGAAACCCTTGGTACAGGAACCCTCTATCCGCAACCCGAGGACGCGTTCGGCGGCTTTGTCATAGGCCCTTCGGTTCTATTCCAAAGGAATCGAAACCGAACAATAAAATAAAAAAAATAAATAAATAAATAAAATAAAACCGAAATATATATATAGTTAAAAGTTTGTCATAAGGACAACCGCAGGATTTCGCCGGGAGCGGGTGCTAATCTGAAAAATTGCACCCGCTCCCAGCGAAATCGCGGTGAAATTTCAGCTGTAACCACGTCTCACGACCGTGAGATAGGTGGTTACAGTCTGCGACGAACTCAGTACGATGGTCCGGCAAAAGCCTCGTGCACCCTGAGGACACGGAGCGACCCAAGGACGACCGCCTTCTGCATTTTCCCCGCAAGTGTCTCAGCATTTTTTTGACACGCAGGGATGCTTTTCAGGCTATTAACCAGTGAAACCTTGGCACTTCCAAGAGCGCCGATGATCAAGACGATTAGCTTAACAGAATATTCCGGGTATAACCGTCGCAACTCCCTTATAAGGTCTTCATACCTCTCTTTCTTTTCTTTCTCCTTGGCTGTGACGTTTTTGTCAGCTGGTGCCGAAAATTCGATAACGAACATGGTTCGTTTCTCGAAGTCAAGGAGAACTATGTCAGGCCTCGAGTGCGCAACAGAAACAATTGTCGAGAATATGAAGTTCCAGTATATACGGCACTTCTCATTTTCGACAATTGAGTCTATTTCTCTAGGAGCGTTTAGCGGAGAGGTATTTGGGCTAACGCCATAAGAGTGACAGAGATGGAAATAAAGCACTCTTGGTGCCGCATTGTGCCTTTGGATGTAGGTCGTTCCCGCATGAGTTGGACAACTAGATAGTATGTGTCCTAGATGCTCGGGGTGTGCATGACACGCTCTGCAACTATCATCGGGAATGTCTTGGCTCAAAATGTGGCGACGGTATGCTAGAGTGGAAATGACACCGTCTTGACTTGCCAAAATGAAGCCCTCCGTGCCCGACTTCAATCCGGGTGATCTAAGGAAAGCAAACGTTAGCTCATACGACATCGACTGATCTTCCACATTTCTGTGGAAGATGCCGTGCATCCTCTTGTCGAGGAGCTGTTCGTGGAAGTTTTTCTCCTGTGCTTTCTTAATCCGGGCCTTCAGGAGTGAGTATTCAAGATGGATAAGATTTGATGCATTTTGCTCACCCCTAATATTGAAGTCAAGGCCGAGTGTTTCAGCAGCCTCCTCCGCTGCTTTGTACAGAAACGCCCCTTTTCCCACTTCTTCGTGTTTCCTGACCATTTTAAGAAGAGGGACTTGTCCATTTGCAACTATATGTGCTGTACCCAGAATGAGTCTGTTGTGAAGACATTCAAGATTCAGTATTCCGCGACCACTTAGGCGGCGTGAGATGTAAAGTCGCGGAACAGAAGACTTAAGGTGCATGCTCTTGTTCATGTGCAAAACCTTTCGCGTCCCGATATCAAGGGATCTGAGCTCGTCCTTCGTCCATGGAACCACTCCAAATGAATAGAGTACTACCGGGACAGCAAGCATGTTCGTTGCAGATACTTTGTTTCTCGCCGACAGTTCGGAAGACCAAATCTGCCGGATGAGACGTTTGTATCTGCATCGGAGAGTATCCTTTATAGATGTCGCGTCCTGAATGCGGCTCTGTGGCACGGCCAGGTATGTATAGGTCTCTCCAGCGCAAAGGTGTCGTATAGCGCTTCTGTCAACGAGCTCAGGATCTTCGGGGATGCCATTAAGTTTTCCTTTCTTCAAATTAACCTTGGCGCATTTCTCTAACCCGAATTCCCTTCCAATCTCTTGAGTTTACTCTTTGACAATTTTCAGAGCTAGATGTAGTTTCTCTTGATTCCTAGCATAGATCTTAAGATCATCCATGTAAAATACATGAGTGACCTTATGCTTTCGGTTTCCAGGTTTTCCGCAGAGATACCCTTCGGAATGGCGAAGTGCGAGAGATAGTGGCAATAATGTGAGGCAAAAGAGGAGAGGGCTCATGGTGTCGCCCTGAAATACACCTCTCTGAAAGGTGATACTGTTAGTGATCACACGATGTTTTCCAGATGAGATAGTAAATCTGGTTTTCCAAAGCGGCATTAATGTCTCTATGCACCTCACGATGTGTGGATGAACCTTTAGGCTTTCCAACAGACAGATGATAAGTCTATGGGAGGTTGAATCGAAAGCTTTCCTGCTACGCCTTTCTTTGAGCCACGTTGTTCATACATCTCTCGCCATACAGGTCCAATTGTCCGAACAATCCTATTATTTAGGATAGCTGTGAGGATCTTATAGAGTCTGTTCAGACAAGTTATTGGCCTGTAATTCTTAGGGTCAGCTAAGTTGCCCGTCTTCGGCAGGAGCACTGTGCGCCCTTCCACCAACCACCCCGGAATAGGCTCTTCCGACTTTAGATATGAGGTAAAAATTCGGGCCAGATGCTGGTGGGTTGAAGGAAACTTCTTCCACCAGACGGTCTTGATGCCATCTGGTCCCGGAGCGGAATAGTTCTTCATGCCTCTTAATACGTGTTTCACCTCCTCGGTAGTGATAGGTGGGCATTCCTCCTCAGCTGTTATTAGGTCATTGCACAGCTCCTTGAAGCTATTTATGTTCTTTGAGCCTTCTTCAAGTGGATGTTGGACCTCGTAGACTTCTCTCCAAAATGCTTCGACCTCCTCTGGTTTGGGCGGATGGTCGACAGTAACTGGAGGGTCTTGGAAGAGTCGCTCTAGACTTCTCCTAGCGTCAGATAGTACTCGTATTCTGTCAACAATATGCTGCCTGATGGTCAGTAGCTTTGACTTGTTGATTGTGTGATGACGGATCCGCAGTTCGCGCGTGAACTGTCGAACCTTGGCAGTGAAAGTCCTGCCAGATGTTATGTAGTCAATCACACACTGAATGCGGGACGCGTACTGTCTGGCCCAGCCTATCTTTGTGCTAAGTTGATGCATTCGTCTTTTGGTCTTATGATCAACCGTTGGTTTTGTTTTACGGTTTGCATCTGCCAAAGTTCTCGCTGCATTGTACACACTACAATTGATAGTCCAGAGGTCGGATTCTTCGGAAAAATCTCCACGAAGCTCATCATCCAGTTCAGTCAGATCTTTGGGCTTGGGAGAAACCTGAATGTTGATGTTTCTCCGGGTCTTGAAGCATCGTTCTCCCTCTATTGGATGCCTGTTCGAGGCTGGTCTCAGTGTCGCCTCTCTTTCTCTGTTGCCGGCTTGTTCTGGCTGCGGTTGTGTAGGCGCTCCGCTTATATAACCCCTTTTCCGGAGGTCCTCGGCACGGTTTCGCAGTCGTTTTTGCGAAAAATCCGAGAGCTCTGGGTGTTTCTCGCATCACAGAGCATGCAGTCGCGCCATGTAACCTTTTCGTTCAGGGGCCATACTGGTATCATAGCACTCCAGCAGGTCGTCCCTGAGTCGATCCGTCCACTCAAAAGTAACGAGATTCCGCCGGTCAATCGCATTGACTCCTTCTTGATTGGCTCCCCCAACTCTAGGGTAGTCGGCATTGTTGTCCGACCCATTGTCGGGAGCCCTGCGCGTTCGATTGTTTTGAATCGCACTTCCTACAACTATGTTTGGTGTTGTCATTGTTGTTCCCACGAGCAGCTAGGGAAAAGGGTTAGTCCATCCTTGTAGAGCCCCGCGTGCAAGGATAAGGCTGATACTCTGAGAGGTCGCCCGGTATCCCAGAGTCACCGTTTGAGACACCACACCCAGGTGCCATTCAGCTTTCGGCACGGTTGTTACGCCTTCGCTTAGGAGTTATTCCTTCGGGACCATCCCTGGACAATTGTCCGCGACTGCTTATTAATTATTGTAACCATATTCAGCAGAAACCCTTGGTACAGGGACCCTCTATCCGCAACCCGAGGACGCGTCCGGTGGCTTTGTCATAGGCCCTTCGGTTCGAATCCCAAGGAATCAAAACCGAATACCGAATATATATATATATATATATATATATATATATATATATATATATATATATATATATATATATATATAATT
>CAKNYM010049503.1:58928-83530 GCA_932195095.1 Andricus curvator
ATATAATTTTGTGCTCTATATAATTTAGAAGAAATTTCGTTGAAAATTTGTGTTATTAGCATTAAGCTAATATCATGCTGAAGGATTAATTAAGGCAAATTTTTGTATGTATTTTGTAAGTAAATATTTTTATATGTGTTACATTTTGGTATGTGTTTAAATATGTATATGTGTAAAATCTTGCAAAAGGTGAATGCACTAAGCAAATATCATGCTGAAGGCAAAACACCTTTAGATGGTTTAACCAATAAACTAATATAATTCTGAAGGGTTAAAACATGCAAAATTATACCACACTGTAAAAAAAGTTGGTGTAATTTTACATCGTGCCACGATGGAAATTATTCGATCTGCGTGCGACGATGTAAGTTTACACTCTTTTGTAAAAAAAAATGCAGGACGTAAATGGCCAAGACCACATTTCAATTTTGAGGATATATTCGTGAGGTCATACATTTTTAATCACTATAGCAGGATGAATAAAGCGCATATTACTTTTCTTGGATATCGTTTTGAATAAAAAAGACATTTTTTTTTATTCATATAGAACTCATCACTATTAGAGCAATATTAGAGGCTCTGATACGTAATTTTATGATAAAGCCCAACGCGCCATCTCTTTCTGTCAGTTTGTTGATGGATTGTCGATTTATATCCTGTTTGTAATTTCTCAGCATGCCAAGACGTAACAATACTACCTGTTTGTGAAAATATGCTAGATACTGCAACTTTACCAAAAAAGTGTTAATTTATAAGCTCATTTAAATTTATTCACTTACGTAAATTGACTACGTGCCACACTGATCGAATAATTTCTATCGTCAGACATAGTAATTTTACATCGGACAGTTATTTCAAACTGTTCCATGGGGTGAAATTGGACTAGATCGTGAATTTCTGAACGACATTGGTAAATTTACCAGGTTATACATTGTAATTTTTTATAAACTGCTCGTGAAATTACAATCTAATTGTAAATATCACAAAAGATTTTTTTACAGTGCAATAATAAACAGTAAATCGAATTTTCATACTCATAAAAATCTTGCAAAAAGTGAATGCATTAAGCTAATATCATGCTGAAGGCAAAACAGTTTTAAAATTATTTAATCACTAAGCTAATATCATGCCGAAGGGTTAATTAAAGCAAATTTTTGTGAGTGCCAAAATTGGAATTCTGTTTAGAATAAAAAAAAAAAAAAAATTTTAAACACAGAATTGAAAATGTTCCAATTCCTATAAACAAATTTCGGCAACGATCAGGAAAAAAATTTCGGGCAAGAAAAGCCAGAGAGCAACTTCAAGATCTAGCTGACAAATTTCTAGTTAACAAAGCATTTTTCCACGATGTTGCTACTGTAACCGAACCAAATGGACAACTTGTAAATATTTCAATAAACATTCGTATTGGTAGCCCACTTAGAGACCCGTTAGATTATACTTTTCCAGTACCAACCAACTGGGCAGATTTGATGGATAATTTCGAAGATCTCCTTTCGAGCACCGAAAAAAGAATCGAAGAGACTAAAAAGGCGAAATACGAAGAGTTACACGGAGTTGAATTAGTTGATCTGGACGCTGAAAGTGAGTCACATGCTGACGCAGTAGCTAATGCATTCGAAACTTTACCCGAAATTCAAATTGTAAATACATATAGTTTGAATGCGCAATATCAGAATTAAGTGATTGTTTGGAGTTCTATTGACATCGAGTCTAGACTATTAAATAAAATAAAATAAAATTATATAGATACGGATAATATAAACGGATACCCTTATTAATATAAGGTAGAATCAATCGATCAAAATCAATCGCTTTAGACTAAATTAGGTACAATGGTGAACGAGTAGTCAACCATGACGGAACCAAAACAAGACACTAGTACCGCCCCTGAAAACGAATACCAGAATCTTTCAGAAACACTTTTCGGGATAGACCTCAATGTGACTAAATCCCCAGCGACCGGAGCCAGAGATCCCGGTACCGCAGTAATAACAGCATAGAGTCCATTACTATTCGCTAAAATTCCGCAAACATACCCACATTTGACGGAAGAAAACCTCCGTTAAAAACTTTTCTTCAAGATATTGCTAATGACGCCGCATCCGTAACAATTGCCAATGAACCCATTTTCATCAAAATTATATTAAGTAAATTAACAGGTTTAGCTCGCGCAAGTGTTAGTGACAAGAAATTCGAAAAACTCAACGATCTTATCGCGCATTTAAAAAAACGTTTTTCATCAACAAAAACGTACCAGTGGTACATCGACATAATAACTAAATTTAGAATGAAACAACAGGAATCGGTCAGCGATTGGTACGGCAGACTACAAGCATTACTTAACGGCACTAAGCCAGCTCTTGCCGAAAAATATCCAGGAGAAGATAATTTAATGATGCCAATCACAGATTGCACCCTCAATGCGTTTACAAAAGGGGTCCCATCGGAGATAAGTACTTTCGTCGATAGTCGCAACCCAGGATCCCTCTACGAAGCATTAGAACATGCAATACACATTGAAGATACGATTAAAGAAAGAGGAGGAAACGAAACTTCCATTTATCACATTGCAGAGCGACCTGAAAATTCAGTAGAAGCCTCACAAACAACTCAAAATCCATCCATTCCTTATCCAAATCGAAAGGAAAAACCCAAAGGATCTCAATCTCCGGGTCGTCATCCTACTACCTCGTTTACAAAGGGTTCATAAATTCCCCAATTTCAAAATATGCAGGCCCCATTTCATAATTTACAGGCCCACCTTCAAAATTTGCAGCCTTAATTCCCTTACCCTACTATCCCTCCAACTTATTATTGTCCTTATCCCTATGGATTACCGTTCCACTCAATGCAGATACAAGGAATGACCCCCATGAACCCGTGGTCTAGTCCACCAACCGCAGCCGGACTAGACAATTTAAACTTCACGCAGACTCGTTCGTGCGACGCCACATCGAGTCAAACCCCCAAGGAGCGTCCAACCACCATCCAGTTTCTGGAGAGCCAGGAAGAACCTTCTGGATCGGATGCAAGGAAGAAAACTCACCAGTAGTCTCACTAAATGCACCTGAGTTTCAAAGGACTAAAGCTACCTTTTCAGTTGATCCAGGTTCCGATTTGAACCTAGTAAAAACACGAGCAATAAATCCAGAGCTATCTGTCGAGGGAGAATACTCAGTGTCCATAGCAGGGATTACCAATCATGTGGTAAAGACCCTGGGTACTGTAGAAGTAAATATGCAAGAAAGTCCGGTAAACTTTCACGTAGTCAGAAATAATTTTCCAATTTCCACGGACGGAATAATTGTGAGACCATTTTTACGCCAAGAGCAAGCCGAGCTATCGTTTCGTCACAATACATTAGTAACGGTATCCAGACCTGTCGCCCCTATACCATTCATAGATAATGAATCTAAACAGGCTAAACTAGAATTGAAAGCAGAGATTAAACCTTTCTGTAGAATCCTAAAAATCCCTTTGATGCGTGCAAATTACCAGGTGACGAGAACTCTGATTGGGAGCCGGAAGCACCCCAAGACAAAAAATTTAATTCGAACAGAACGAGTAATTAAAAATGTTCGAATTTCTCACTTAACTCCGGAAGAACAAAAATTAGTTATCGGCTGGGTAGAAGAATACCCAGACATTTTCCACTTAAGAGACGAAAAGTTATTGTTCTACAGAGACGATTGAGGAACATGACGCTAAGATCCGCCGACTCTACAAAAGACTTAGACAAGCGAACCTCAAACTCCAACCTGATAAATGCGAGTTTCATCGGTCAGAGGTAACTTATTTAGGGCAGATCATCAGTCGAGACGGTATCAAACCAAATCCAGCAAAGATAACTGTAATTAAAAATTTCCCGCGCCTTAAAAATGTCCGCGCAATACGCAAATTTCTAGGAATATCAGGATATCATAGGCGCTTCATAAAGAACTACGCCAAGCTGGCGCAGCCTTTAACCGACCTATTGAAAAATGCTGTGGAATGGGAATGGGGTCCCAAACAGAAAAGAAGCTTCCGGAAATTGCGCAAATATCTTTGTAAGGATCCAGTCCTAAGATACCCGGATTTCAAAACACCATTCAAGTTAACCACGGATGCATCCACATATGCAGTAGGAGCAATATTGAGCCAGGAATATGATGGGATGGACATGCCTGTGGCATACTTTTCCAAAACCCTAAATAATTACGACAAAAACTATTCGAAAGAAGAACAGGAATGCCTTGCCGTACTTTACGCAGTAACGAACTTTCGTCCCTATCTCTACGGAAGAAAGTTTACTCTAGCATGCGACAACGAACCGGTCCACTGGATGAATTACGTAGAAAATCCAGGACCAAGGTTAATACGTTGGCTGCATCGTCCCAGAGGTACCAGAAGGAGATATCCTGAATCCCCAAGGAGCATCCAGCCAGGTTCTAGTGATCTATGATCAATCTTCACCACGTAGAATCTTTCCAATAACCCGTTCACAACAAAAGGACGCTCAAGACATTTAACCCAAGGTCACCGCCTCCCAGAGAATAAACAAGTTGATAAATCGGGTCAATCCAAAATCGAGCGGTTCTACCGTTATATGAGGACCAAAAGGTATCTTAAGACCCACAGCCGATGGTAAGCCCTCAGTATCTAGAATAGTTCCTTTTAAGCAAAAAAAGGCAAGCTGTTAAAGCGAACAGAAAAAAACTCAAGGCTCGAAACAGGATGAATGCCTTAACCGAAAAAGAAGATTCAGATGAATCTTATGTTCCACCGACAAAAATCCAATTGTCTGAAGTCATGGAGGAAAGCACCATAGAAAAAAGAGTCGTGAGATGTCGTGCTACAGGCGGAACCCCTAAATGTAAATCAGATTCTGAACATTCTACCCAACCAAGTAGCTCATCCTCCGATAATAACTCTGAGGATTCGGATGGATCAGATCCTCACGTTTTTAGAAAAAATTATAGCGTACTACCAAGTCTGGAACTATCGCAAACTACCGTAAATCCAAAGAGCGCTCCTCCAACTACAGGGTATTCAGAATCTTGGACTCCAACATTAACAGATACTATAACAGATGTATACGTCGACGGAGCCTGTATTCATGGCAATTCCAGGGCGTCTAAGGCAGGAATCGGAGTCTGTTTTGGAACTAACCATCCCTTAAACGTATCCCAACCTGCTATAGGCCGACAAACAAATAATGTTGTAGAAATTCAGGCAGCCACAATCGCCGCACAACTAGCATGTAAGCGCAACAAAATGTATTCCGACGTGGGAGGCCAACGATTGGAAAAGTAGAGAAAATAAACCAATAATAAATGAAGCTGAGTTTGAAAAAATGAAAGCCGCTGTTGGATCCATCGAAGTAATTTGGAACCACGTTCCCAGCCACAAGGGCGTTTACGGTAACGAAATGGCAAATCGACTAACCCGATTAGGCATCGATAAAGATATGCCATTGGAACATAGTGACAATGAAAAACAAGATGTTCCCGAGCAACCCAGAGAAGTGATCGTTGACGTACAATCGCCAGTATCATATGAGGACAGCGATGAACCCTTGGAAAACAATGAATCATCTATTGATTTGAAGCGATCTCTTCAGACGTCTTTCTCTATATTAGATAAATCCATAGCGGAAAGAGGATCTTTAATGTGGGACCATGAGGGAATGGATCAAACTCCTCTTGTGACGTGCACCTCAGTATCGGAAGGAGAAGATGATGATGAACTTCTTCAACAGTTAGAAAATTTAGACCCTTATGGAGAATATGTAGACGAGGAGTTTGCATCCAGTATTCAGAGATTTCTTCAACAATATGAGAGTCAAATACCAGTGGAAAACAACGTTGAATCGGTTGAAAACCAACCGCTGAATGTGTCTCCACTCAAGATAAGAAAAGAAAATGCTGAAATCCAATTGGAGGATATCAATTCGGAACCCAACCCGACCGAAAATTCCGGGGTGGTAAGAAAAAGTACGGTGAGATTTCGCGACATCCCTGAAGTCATAGAATCCCCCGTCCTTGGTACACAGCCACCAAGACAATCATTATTTGCGACACCGGCTGTCGAAATAACACCAGGAGCCAATTCTACCCCCGTTTGCTCGCATCAGACCAACAAACAATCTCAATATGTAGAGAAATTGGCGAAAAAGATGCCAGTAATCAAATCACGACGTTTGGAAGCACAGAGAGAGTCGATAGGAAATGTAACGATCCAAACTGACCCTATCACCCCAATAGATTACTCTATGATAGACGTCACAATTCTTCATATCGACCCTACTACTTCTTCTTCCGACCAGGAGGATCTTGGTAAAATTTTCTCGGAGGATCCTCAATACTCACTGAAGAAGAAACCGTTATCCACCAGTGGACGGAGCCCATTACCTGCAAGAAAGACAATTTCGCATATTTTGTCTCCGCAGTTTGCGAACCCACCAATCCCATCGCGAAAATGGGATAGCAACAGAACGTATCGACCCGCAAGAGCTTAGAAGGTATCATCCAGAAAAGGGACAAGTATTAGTCACCCCACGTGGTAAACACCGAACCTACTATATTGTATTAAAGCAACGTCATTCAGACCCGGCCGTTTCGACCGAGGTGATTCAGGGAATTAAAAAACGTACACCTAGCTTTGGCACGCGATAAGCAAACGACTTGTCGTATGGCCAACTCTGACGACCTATTAGGTAACCTACCATAAAACAAAATGGCCGAACTATTAGCCGAAATTTTTCGGGGTGGTGATATCACTATCACTTTTTCACAGAAAAATCGTAGTACCCCCTGTAGAAAATAGACACACAATAATAGCAGAATATCATGCTAGTTTGGTAGGCGGACACAAGGGTGACACAAAAACCTATCGACGAATAAGGGAGCACTACACTTGGCATGGTATGCGAGAAGAAATCTGCGAATAAATTCGAGGCTGTAAAAGCTGCCTTGAAAAAAAACTCGTCAGAGCTCGTACTCGTGAACCAATGCTAATAACAGATACTAGCAACGACGCCAAATGGTAATTGCCATATTCTCACGTTGCAAGATAACTTTAGCAAGTATTGCATCGCGGTGGCAATACCTAACATCAAAGCAAAAACAATTGCTCATGCTGTTGCAGTAAATCTGTTTTCCTTGTATAGAGCACCCAAGTGCATCCTTACAGATCTAGGAGGTAGCTTTATCGGAGATCTAATGAAAAACTTAGAAAGGTTATTTCACATTAAGCCACTAACAACTTCTGGTTACCGACCTTAAACTAATGGGTCACTAGAAAGGAGCCATATAGTACTAAACGACTATATAAAACACTATGCGAACAACTACGACGATTGGGATCGACTTCACCCATTCGCCATGTTCGCATATAACACTTCCAGTTTTCGAGGAGAAAAACTGGAAACTGGAAACCAGGCAAAGCTACGATCTAAGGCCCGATATGATAATAAAGCTCGACCACTAAACGGAAAAATAGGCAATAAGGTTTACGTTTTATACGATGTATAGGGTGGAAAGTTGGCTGACATAAGTCAAGTGCCATATACCATAGTTGGTATTACAGAACACAATAACGTGACTCTAGAGAACGAGAATGGAGAACGTTTCATGAAACATGCAGAGAAGCTCTTGCTTGTTCACTGCTAAAAGACCAACAAGCCGTCTTGTCAAATGTTGAAAGAAACGTTAAGTTGAAAACATGCCATTTTAATCGACTGCACAAAGAACTGGAATCTAACGATTAATAAATAAAAATCATTCATATACATTCCATACAGCATTCAATTACGATGGCATGCGTTCGACTTCCCCATCACAAATAAACAAATTAACTCCCGTCAAATTTCAGGTTGAAGATGAAAGTTTTCAACATGTGGCAGTTACTGGTCCTAATCACTCTAAACACACTATATCAAGGCAAGGATGCAGACACTTTTATCAACACGCCAATCCCAATTAGTACAGGAATATATTACGAACGTGAAGGAATCATGAAGCGCACCGCCAGCACATGGAGAGTGACTTCATATGGAAAAGCTTAACACCTTCGTGGAAGGAATCCAGCAACAACAACAGTTCCTGATGAAACACTGCAGACTTCTAATGCATCCCGAATGTAATAGCACAACTAACAGCTTTAAAATCCAATCAAAACTGTCAGCAGCACGATAATTACAGGTGGGTTTGAAACAAGTAGTCAAGGAACTGAGCTAGCAAACAAGCAAAACAACAACCTCTAAAATGCCTGAAGTAGTGTGACAGCACCGTCACACGCCCCTGTTAGGATTTTTAGGAGGCATTATAGGACCAGTTGCCGGAATATCAACTTATGGCGATGGACAACAGATCGAAAAAGAAATCAACGACCTCAACAATGCCGCAGCTAATATGTCTCACCTCGTGGGAAAAGAGACCCACATTATAAGAGCTCAGCTGTATCAGATACACGATGAGGCTAAAGCACACGAGAGGGAACAACAACTTCAACTACAAAAGCTCCTAGATATCGAAGAAAAGGCCAGTCACGCCGTAATAACACCTGCCGAACTAGAATACCAGTACTCTGTGGCTACCATGTTACACACGATTGAAGCCGGAATGGACAATTACCTCCGATCGGGAGACCGTCTACTGAAAGTAATGCATGCTGCTCGTAAACGCGAAATTCATCCCTCCCTGTTAACTTCCGATCAATTAGAACCAGTCTTTAGGGACATACAGTACCATGCTCCCAAATGCGAATTTCCAATCCCAGTACCAAAAGTGAGCGTGGAAAATTTGATCCAACTAGCAGCTAGCATAATAATCTATGAAATCGGTATGCTTAAAGTCCTGTTAGATTTTCCTTTATTAGACAGGGCATATTATTCGATGCACCAGTTAGATCCATTACCGGTCATCAAAAAATAAATAAATCTTTCTTGAAAAATGAAAAGGCCCTGGACCAGGTAAGTAAAGAGGGAAAGGCGGTGCAGGTGGTGAAAGAGTTTGTGTACCTGGGCTTCTTGTTTCGGAGGAATGGGGGAGCGGATGGTCGTATAAAAGAGAGAGTGTGAAGAAGGCAAATGTGGTGATGAGGCAGGTGTGGGGGTTGGGAAAGAAGTTATTCGCAGATGATTTTGGAAGGAGAATGGAACTGTTTGACTCACTAGTGATGAGTGTGCTACACCAGAGACTCGCTATTTGAACGCGCGATCGAACGCGTTATATGAATTCGTAGAATTGCTGGTCCCTACAGTTTCTCAGGGGGCAGGGCGAGAGACGGTTGCGACTCCGCCTCTGAAGGGACGCATGCACTATACTACTCAGTCAAGTAGATTGCGCAATATTATGGGAACGGTTCAGGCGGCCCTGCCTGTTTACGTTTCGCTGTACGCGTTATATGAACAAGGCCATTTTCAGGCAACCCCCGAGATCGTTCATCTATCGAGTCCCTGGTGTATTGTATGGAGTAGAGGTGTGGGGGTGGAAGAAAAGTGAAGAGGTAAATAGGACACAGGAGACACACAAGGGGTTTCTTAAGAATTCGCGAACAGGGCTCGTGGCTGGAACCTAAGAAGAGCGAAGTCTTCGCTAGGTGCCCGCCGAGCATGAACTCGGAAGCGGAACGAGATGCTCACTGGGTACAGGCTGATGGTCAACTCACGAACTGACCGCGGAACTGAACCTCGTCCCGGGCCCGTTCATCATGCCACGCGTGGCTTAACTCGAATACTAATAGTGAGTGGGGAGTGGAACTCGCGAATATTCAAATAAGCTAAACACGATTATCAGTAGAGAAGGGACTGAGAGCTGACATTCTTTGGGGGAACAACAGAAAAGCCTAAACTACCACTGTTTAAACAATTGGTAGTTTTATTGTGTAACACACTGGGAGCAACTGCCATCTAAAAATGACACCGGCTCCCAGTAGAACCGCCGTAAATCACACATATGGCCACATCTCACGACCGTGAGATGGGTGGTCACAGAGCACGATGAAATCACAATGACAGGCCGGTATCCGCAAGTCTCGCAAGTGCCTTGGCATATTTTTGGCACTAGGGTATGGCCTCAAAGTTACGAACCATCGATAGTTTCGCACCTCCGAGAGCACCGATAACAAGGACAATTACTTTAACCGAATATTTTGGGAACAGTCGTTGCAGCTCACTTGTATAGTCGTGATACCTCTCCTTTTTCTGCTCCTGGGCAGTGATGTTGTATTCAGACAGCGCCGAGAATTCGATCACGAATATAGTTCGCTTCTCGAAGTCTTGGAGAACGATTGCAGGCCTCGAGTGTGCAACGGAGACTGCTGTCCGAAAATCGTAGTTCCAGAAAATATGGTACTTCTCGTTTTGGACAATTGACTCTATCTCCCTCGGAGCGTTCAGCAGGGCTGGGTCGCGGCCAACACAGTAAGAGAGACTAAGATGATAATAAAGCATTCTAAGGACCGCATTATGCATGTAGAGATACGTCGTTCCCGCGAGAGTGGGCGAGGTGAAAATGACACCGTCGTGGCATGCGAAGATTGAACCCTCTGTACCTGAATTAAGCCCTGATGAACTAACGAAAGCAAAATTTTGCCAATGGACTCGGCCGCCTGCTCCGAGGCTTTGTAAAGGAACGCTCCTTTGCCAATCATCTCGTGTTTCCTGACCATTTTTCGGAGAGGATCTCTGAAATTTGTAACGATGTAAGCTGTACTTACAAGGGGAAGGCCTGAGGGTTGAAATTCAAATCGAGGTCGGGTGAGCATATTTCGAAAGATTATCGAATTATCGAGCGGCGGTGGCCTGGTGGTAGCGTTTCTGCTTGCGACTCCGCTGCTGTGTGGTTCGAATCTTTTGGCTAGGAAACTTTTGTTACATAATTAAGAATCCCGAATAATTTTTTATTTAAATTAATTAATTATTTATTAATTATTTATTGATAATTATTGTTTAAATAATTATTAATACATTATTTATTAATAATTATTGTTTAAATAATAATTAATAATTATTACTAAATTATTAATTATTGATTATTAATAAATTAATCTTTTCCCCGTGGTTTCAGGAAAAACCGAAAGTGACGAAAATTCAGCTATTAAAACAAGAGTATGTATTTCATATATTATATAATAATATATCGTATCATTTATTGATTATTTATTATTATGCCAACGGCCCGACCACGCTGAAAAACCCAGTTCTCCTCAGATCACTGAAGTTAAGCAGCGTTGGGCGCGGTTAGTACTTGGATGGGTGACCATTCGAGAATACTGCGTGCTGTTGGCATATCGTGGGTGTGATGAGCCCACACTTGTAGTTATTTACTACTACAAGAAACTATCCACCTAGAAACACTACCCAAATCGGGTAGTGTCACGCCTACCCTGAAAGGGAAATGGCTTAATGGTATATGTTCACGCGACCTCGATTTGAATTTCGATCCTCAGGCCTTCCCCTTGTTAGAACAATTCGGTTATGAAGACATTGAATATTCAGAAGTCCGCGTCCGCCTTGACGGCGTGTGATGTATAATCGCGGAACGGACGAATTAATATTCAAGCTCTTATGCATATGCATGCTCTTACGTGTAGCGATATCAAGGGCCGTAAGCTCGTTCTTCGTCCATGGCACACTTGTCCAATCCAAAGTCCATACCAATCTCTCTTGTTTACTTCTTGACGATATTTAAAGCACTCTGAAGTTTGCTTTTACAAGAAGCATAGATCTTTAGGTCATCCACATAAAATGCACGAGTGACCTTATGCTCGCGATAATTAGTGTTGCCGCAGAGGTAGGGGAGAGTGGGGATACTTGAACCACGGGGATAGGTGAACCACTAGGGATATTTCCTAGTTCTATAGAACTTCTTACGCCGCCTTGTTACGTGCTCTTAGCACTACCATTAAGCTTACTTCACACGAATTTGTAGAAACGTCAAACGTGTTTTGCCTTTCTTATTTATGTGCAAAGAGTTTTGTGTGCCCGAAATACTCATATTTGTGACTCTCCGTTTTTTCGGAAAAAGTCTGTTGTTCACCAGCTGTGGTTCTAAACTTGATATAATCTGTTTCCATCGTAAGTACATTCATGTTCTGTGGTATCTGTGGGGTTACATGACCCACTTTTTGTGGGGATACTTGAACCACAATTTTATTTCTATGTTTCCCCGTTTTCTTGATTAGGACCTCAAAATGGTGTGAAATTATAAACGGAGAACGAAAAATTGGTTTAACTACGAGTGAAAGCATGAGAGCAGCGATGCATTTCCATTTCATTGGTGGATACAGCATCCATCAAGCAGCTAAAGCTCACAACATTCCTTATCCAACTTTTCGCCGTTACGTCATGAAGATAATAGAAGGACAGGAGACAAAGTTAACTGCCAATTTCAAAAAACGTCAAATCTTGGATGGATGACTGTGGATCTCTTTTTGGAAGTTATGAAGCACTTCATAAAATATTCAAACTCATCAAAGATGAATACGAAATTTTTGATTTACGATAATCACGAAAGTCATTTTTCCCTTGGAGTTTTGGATCTGGCAAAAGATAATGGCGTCACAATTCTGACTTTGCCACCCCACACATCTCACAAATTGCAGCCATTAGACAAAACTTGCTACAGTCTATTCTAAGTCGCCTACAATCTTTCTCTCGATTCAATGATCAAGTCATTGAAGTAACCACTCACGGTCTATGAAATTGCAGAATGCGTTCACTCCGCTCACGATGCTGCAATAACGCCATCTCACATCAAATCAGGATTCGCTAAAACCGGGATTTTCCCATTCAATCCGAATAGATTTTCTGCATCAGACTTCCTTGGCAGTGAATTCGCGAACAGGGAAATGACCACAGAGGTCAACGTTGATAGAAACTCGACCAACTTAACTCTGGAAAACGAAAATGACCCGAGAAATGAACGTGAATAGTCAGCTGACCTCAATGATATAACGCTCGAAAACCGAATTCGTCCATTCCTTCCAGGAAAGTAACCAGAAGAAATACGTGGATTCCCGAAAGTAAAACCACGAAAAACTTCAACTCGAACAAGGAAACGAGAAAAAAGTATCATCACTACAGATAGTCCAGAGAGAAAATTGATCGAAGAGAAGCAAAAGAAGAAGAAGTCTTCTAGAAAACTTGCAAAATGAAGTGTTGTGTTTCAGATAACTTTGAATGTGAATGAATAAAAATAATTGAATATGATTGTATACTAATTATCATTTCTTTAAGATCATTTGTAATGATTTTGTAAGCCAAAGAGCAGAATTCATACTTGAAAATAAAGATTTGATTAGCTTGAAAGATACTGGTTCAAGTATCCCTACAGGTGGGGATACTTGAACCAAAAGACATGCTTTTGTGAAATGTCAATCATTTTCATTAGATACCAGATTTATGTATAATACTTTAGGAAGTTATTAATAAATGTTGGGTCTAGCATATAAATATACGAAACATAAGTTGTGACAATATTCTTTAAAAATACAGCGATTAACAAAAAAAGTGGTTCAAGTATCCCCACTCACCCCTATCCAGGAGAATTTCGTAGTGCGAGAGATAGAGGCAGAAGTTTGATGCAAAAAAGCAGAGGGCTCCTGGTATCGCCCTGAAAGACTCCCCTCTGGGAGGTGACGTTGTTCGTTGCCACCCGATAATTTCCAGATGAGATAGTAAATCTAGTGTTCCAAAGGGGCATCAATCGCTCTATGTATCTCTCTATATGTGGATGAACCTTCCAGCCTTCCAACTGACCGATGATAAGTCTATAAGAGGTTGAAACGAAAGCTTTCCGGTAGTCAATCCAGGCTATTGACAGGGCGCGCTGATAGGCTGCTGCGTCTTTGCAGACGCACCTGTGATTTAGCAGATTCTCTCGGCAGCCTTCTACACCTTTTTTCGAGCCACATTCTTCGTACCTCTCTCCACACAGGCTTAATTCTACGAACAATCCATGGTCATGCAGCGGAAAAGTTCTTCGTCGCAAAACTCCTTGAAACGGATGATATTGTCAGTATCTTCTTTCAACTCCAGTGTTTTCAGGATCTTGCATACCTCTCTCCAAATAGGCTCTAACTCGTTGGGCTTAGGTGGATCTTTAACAGAAACAGGGAGATCGCTGAAGAGGCGCGATGGGTCAGCGAGAAACTGTTGATTCTCCCTGATCCACCTCTCCTTCTTCTGTATTATCCTCCTTGCGACAGATAACACTCATATTTCGTCAACAATATGATGCTCCATTTTCAGCAGCTTTGACTTGTTCAGTGTGTGATTGTAGATCGTCAGTTCTTGGGCGAACTTTCGAACCCTATCCGTGAACGATCTACCAGATAGTATGTAGTCAATCTCACATTGAACACGAGACGCATTCTGTCTTGCCCATCCAATCTTCTTGTTCAGTTGATTCAAGCGTCATTTGGTCATTTGATCCATCGTCGGTTTTAGCCTTCGATGTGAATCAGCCAAAGTTCTCGCAGCACTATAAACTGACCAATTGATGGTCCAGAGGTCGGACTCCTGCGAGATATCTTTAAGAAGGGAGGCATCCATTTCAGCCAGATCTTGGGCTTAGGAGGAACCTGCATGTTAGTGTTCTCCTTGTCCTGAAATCGCGATCATCTCTCAGAAGGTGCCTGCTTTCCGCGGTTGTTCTTAATGTCGCTTCCTCATCTTTGTCTGCAGCTTGTTCAAGCAGCAGTTGGGGAAGCGCTCCACGTACATATTTATTTTTCCAGAGGTAGGCACGTTGATTTCGCAATGATTGAATCGTCGGTGATAAAGCTCTGGGTGTTTCTGGAACCACAGAATGTGCATATGCGCCATAATGCCTCCGTGAACAGGGATAATACTGGCATCGTAGCAGTCCAGCAAGTGATCCTTGAGTTGACTCATTCTCTCCATGTAGGCGTTTCGCCAGTTCGTCGTCGTGTTACCATCTAAATTATTTACAGCATTCCGCATCTAGGGTGATCAGCACTGCTCTCCGACCCATTGTTGGGTGCTCTGCGCATTCAATCGTTTTGAACCGCATCTACAACTTTTTGGTGGTGTCATTGTTGTTCCAACGAGAAGCTAGGGAAAGGGTTCGTCCATCCTCGTCGAGCCGCGCGTGCAAGGATAAGGCTGAATACTCTGAGAAGTCGCCCGGTATTTCGGAGTCACCGTTTAGGACACCTCACCCAGGTGTCATTCAGCTTTTGACACGGTTGTTACACCTGCGGTTAGGAGGTATATATATATTTTTATTTTTTTATTTTATATATCTTCAGAATCAAACCGAAGGGCGTATGACAAAGCCACCGAAAACATCCTCGGGTTGCGGATAGAGGGTCCCTGTACCAAGGGTTTCTGCTGAATATGGTTACAATAATTAATAAGCAGTCGCGGACAATTTTCCAGGGATGGTCCCGAAAGAAGAATCCCTAAGCGGAGGCGTAACAACAGTGCAAAAAGCTGAATGGCACCTTGGGGAGGTGTCTTGAACGGTGACTCTGAGGTACCGGGCGACCTCTCAGAGTATGCAGCCTTATCCTTGCATGCGGGGCTTTACAAGGATGGACGAACCCTTTCCCTTGCTGCTCGTGGGAACAACAATAACACCACCAAACCACCAAAAAGTTGTAGATGCGGTTCAAAACGAACGAACGGACAGAGCACCCGTCAATGGGTTTGCACACAGTGACGTTCGCCCTAGAGTTCGGGGTGCTGAAAAAAATTTAGATGGAAACACGACGACGAACGGGCGTAACGTCCACATTAAGTGGACGAATCAACTCAAGGATGACTTGCTAGACGGCTACGATGGCACACTGTAAAAAACGAAAAGAAATTTCCGAATTATAATTTTAAAGTTTCCGGATCTGGTGCGGTAATAATACCACGTCGATCGAGGGATAATGCCACTTTTTTGGTTAGAAAATTACAAGGTCTAGTGATATTATCGTTTTCCATACGGGTCTATTACGTGGCGCTGTAGTATGTACTATGTAAGTTATAAATATACAACAAACTTCGTAAGTAATAATAGTACCTACGTTCATCGAGTTAAATTTACAGATTTTGGTAAGATAACCATGATCGGCCAAAATCCCGTTTGAGAATGTAGCCTTAAATTTACAATTATTAACTTCTCGCTATTGAGTAATATTGCAAAATTCGCGTGGTAATAAGCAGTATTTAAATTGAAAATTCTCCATTTTGTGTGAAATTGTATGAAGAATGTGCAAAATTACATTTTAACGTAAAATTACGAAAAAAGAGTGAAATTCAATCTCCGTGTAAAAGTTCCCTTTAAGAATGTACCCTTCCATCATATTTTGGTGAAATTACTTTTTTAAAAATATTGAGATCCGTAATGATAAAAAAAATTAAAACTGATATTTTAATTATTCTACATTATTGCACTATTAATAATAACGTTGCTGGAAAGCTTGAGAAAGAAATAAAAGTTTAAAAACATGAAAGTTTCTTTAAAATGTTTAAAAATATTTGGCATTGTTTGGCGATGCTTTTCCAAAAGACAACATCCCTGGATAAAGTTATATTGACAGTTATCAAAATAAGAGAAAATGTAATTATAATGGATTAAAATGAAAATTGTATTTCTATACTATAATACCATTAGATTTTTTCAAATAATTACATAATGTACTTTAATGAAAACATTACTGTTGAAAATATTTATATAAAATTGTGTTTGCAATATTAAATTATTGTTCGTTATTTCATATACCTTCTTTTTCTTGATATTCAAACTGTAGTTTTAAATTGTAAATATCATTTTTAAAGTACCCGCAACTACGAAAGTCGTGCCGCGCAACGAAAGTTTGTCGTACTTGCCAATGGCTGCATTGCGTACGAGTATGCGCATAAGACGTCTTAAGCCTTCTTTTTTACCGCAGTGTTGACCGGTTTTTTCAAAAGTGTTCGCTGGAAAAACATATTGATAAAGCATCTTATGGAAAAGGAAAGTTTGACTAATATTTTGATTTGATTTATTTTTTATTTGCTGAGCGTCTATAAACTACGTGGACGGTTTTTCTTTTGTTTAAATAAAGAGGAAAATAAATTTTCCGTTAAGTTAGACAGGTTAAGGACGCTCATCAGTTCTGTTTTTCATTCATCCCTTGTTTTACAGAAG
This sequence comes from Andricus curvator, assembly GCA_932195095.1. Taxonomy (NCBI): domain Eukaryota; kingdom Metazoa; phylum Arthropoda; class Insecta; order Hymenoptera; family Cynipidae; genus Andricus; species Andricus curvator. The sequence continues at coordinate 76,058 of CAKNYM010049503.1, forward strand.
AAAAAAAAATGCACGCTGAAAATGTTTAAAGCTTTATATTACTAAGGAAAATTTACAAAAAAATTTTGAACTTTTACACTTTCTAAATTGTTATTTTCAACCGTAATGAAATTGTTTTATTTCTTCCTTTAAAAAATGTAAACCATTTCCATTTAACGTAAATTTGACATATATATCGTGGACACGTTAATATTTCAAATTTAAATGAATTATCAGTAATTATTATTACTATTATTAGGTATTGCAATAAATTTTTCAGGATTCCAGGATATATCAGCAGATTTCATAGAATTTCACGGGATTTAATAATATCTTAGTGGACCTTAAAGTATTCATGCAAGAGAAGTGAAGTATTTCGTAGGGTTTCTGAGATTTTAAATTATTTTGTGGAATTCACCATGAATTCTTATTAATTTTCCCAAGGCGGGGAAGTGAGGGGAGGTTAAAGTAGGTGGAGTAGGGGCGGGAAAGTGTGCGATGGGGATGTTTCAACGACTTAATTACGTTTTTTTTAAGGAAAATAATTTTTTAAATAAATTTTTTTTAATTAAAAAAAAAAATTTACAAAATTTTTCTTACGTAATTTTTCTTAATAAAATTTTTTTTTACACAATTTTTTTATAATTTCTTTTTTCAATTTTGTTTCAACATTTTTTTTTACAAAATTCAAAAATCTTGCATTAACGAGATTTAAAAAAATTTCAGGAGATTTTAAAGTATTTTGCATATTTTAGGTTATTTTAGAAGATTGCAAAGAAATTTTTAGTGGATTCAGTCATTTATTGGGATTTCAAAGGAATTGAAATATTTTAGGAAATTTAAAAATATTCCTAGAATTTTTTTTATTTATTGAAATAATTTGAAGATATCCAAGGGTTTTATTAATTTTAATGGATTTTAGAAAATTTATATATGATTTCAAAGAATTTTTGAAGATATAGAAACATTTCACAGCACATGCAAGGCCTTAGGAGTTCTTAAGGTATTTTAATGAATTATCTAGGATTGCAGGAAGTTTTATCCGATTTAATGTACTTTCACGGACTTTTAAAATATTTTAATGGATTTCAAAGAATTTATTCACAAGAACACGTGATAAAAACGTGGAGGTCTGAAATATTGACATTGAAATTCTGAAGAAGCCCTTACGTTTTCATAAGACAAAAGAGCAAAGGGGGTTGAAGTTGCAATTTACTGTTGCGTTTGAAGTAAAAATAGTTTACTGTAAATAACGTTGCATATAAAGGGAAATAATAGTTCGACTCGTTAGGAATACGTTGCCCTAATTAATAACTTCATTAATTACTTTCATTAACTATGAATCGTCTCCAAACAGATTGGAAGTACTCCTCCTGCTATGACAAATTCAGTGGCGTATCCCACCTTAATTCTTTTTGGTTAGTTAAATCTTTTTATACTATTAAATGTGCCACTATTTAGCACGATATCTTAATATTTAATTTATTTATTATTGCAGAAAGTCGTCGCAAAGTAGAAAATATACAGCCTACATCAGGAGGAGAAGCTGTGGAAGTGTTATGAATCATCCCAATGCTTCGACATTGTATAAGGCTCGCCAAAAAATAACTCTGCATTAAAAATCGGACAAACGGTTCTTCCGCCGCAAACGTTGCATAATATTCTTTTATGTTTTTCTTTACTTTATAATGGTTACAAAGTTAATGGGAAGTGATACGTGATAATCCGTTACAATCGTTTCTCAAAATTGCATAAGTATTAATAATCAATGTGAGAGTAGTTTGATTGATGCGACGTAGTCAGTGCTTCCTATGGCTGTATAAAAATAAGGCATTTATTATTCTGCATATAAAAACATAGTAAATTTTTTGGTTAAAAAAGTTCGTCTATTTAATTCGGACCGACTTTTTTTGCTTTTAAAAATAGAACACTTCGATTGCTCTGATGCTTCGAAGGAATCAAAAAGCTCAATAAAAATTAATGCAAACAATAATAATGGCCTAATTTTTACTTATGGATCAAGAAATTCGAATTTTTCGCCAATATTGAATAATATCATATTCTGTTTTTTAATACGTAATATAAGCATTACAAAGTTAATGGACGGTGATACTACGTATTGACCTATTTTTTATTCAGGTGGACTATTTTTACTTTAAAAAATAGGTTCCATGAAATTTATTGTAAATAATTTATTAGTGCCTTTGATTAATCAATAATTAATGAATGCCTTACTTTCATGTATGTAGCGCCAAGTTTTAGTCGTTCGCCAAAGGTAGCATTTAATAATTTGTTAAACTACGTTTTCACGTTCATAGTTCAAAAACTGTTCTTTTAAGAAACTATTACAATAAGTATGTATTTGCAATAAATAATTTTATACTTTTCCTAATTACAGTCTACCTTTCCTAACCCTATAATAAACACGTAAAAAGTTTTAATTTTTGAAACAATTACCACTAGAATTGTGATCTTACTTTTGTTTTGTAATCTTGCGGTTTACTGGAAATGTACGATTTATAGGAAATCTACTACTTCCGACAGTTATTTTACCAACTGCTGGAAATTTACCAATTTTTTTCGTGAAAATCTAACATCTCACAAATTTCCTACATGGGTCGGTGATTTTACCATTTCCAGGAGAAATACATAACCTGAAAGTGCTATTGCAAAGCGGGATTGAAATATACTGTTGTCGGTTAAAACCCCTCGATCAACGTAGGTTATAATAGTACCAACGTTGTTCGTGGTAAACTTACATTGATCGTTTTTTACAGTGCAGTATTATCCCTGCTCACAGAGGCTTTATGGCGCATATGCACACTATGTGGTGCCAGAATGCACGCGGAGCGCTTCCCCAACCGCTGCTTGAACAAGCTGCAGACGAAGATTAGGAAGCGACATTAAGACCAAACGCAGAAAGCAGCCACTTTCTGAGGGATGATAGTGATTTCAGGACAAGGAGGAACATTGACATGCAGGTTCCTCCTAATCCCCTAGATCTGGCTGAAATGGATGCCTCCCTTCGTGAGGATATCTCGGATGAGTCCGCCCTCTGGACCATCAATTGTTCAGTTTATGGTGCTGCGAGAGCATTGGCTGACTCAAATCGAATGCTAAAACCGACGATGGATCAAAAGACCAAAAGACGCTTGCATCAACTGAACAAGAAGATTGGACCGGCCAGACAGAATGCGTGCCGTGTTCAGTCCCTGATTGACTACATAACATCTGGTAGACCGTTTACGGAAAAGGTTCGAAAGTTCGCCCAAGAACTGAGGATCTTCAATCACACACTGAACAAGTCAAAGTGGCTGACAATCAAGCAGCATATTGCTGACAAAATACGGGTGTTATCTGACGCAAGGAGGAGAATACAGAAGAGGGAGTGATGGATCAGGGAGAATCAACAGTTTCTCGCTGACCCATCGCGCCTCTTCAGGGATCACCCTGTTTCTGTCAAAAATCCAAGCAAGTTCAACGAGGTAGACTTTTTGGAGAGAGGTATACAACATCCCAAAAACACTGGAGTTGAAAGAAGATACTGATAATATCATCCGCTTCAAGCAGATTTGCGGCAACGTCATAACATCTGAGGAGGGATCTCCATCAATCACTGCCGAAAAGGTGAAAAAAACACAGAGGCACGAAGAACTTTTCCGTTGCTGGACCAGATTGTACCAACAACTTCTGGTGGAAGAAGTTCACTTCTACACACCAATATTTGGCCCGCACATTCAACTCATATTTAAACTCGGAAACGCCCATTCCGCAGTGGCTGGTGTTAGGACGCACTATACTCCTAACGATAAAAGGCAACTTGTCCAACCCAGAGAATTACAGGCCAATAACTTGTTCAAAGACACAGTATAAGATCTTTACAGCTGTCCTAAACAACAGGATTGTTCGACGAATTGAGCCTGTGTGGCGAGAGATGTACGAACAACGTGGCTCGAAAAAAGGTGTAGCAGGCTGTCGAGAGAACCTGCCAATTGACAGGTGCGTCTGTAAAGACGCTGCAGCCCATCAGCGCGTCCTGTCAATGGCCTGAACTGACTATCGAAAAGCTTCGGGTTCAACCTCTCACAGACTTATCATCTGTCTCTTGGAAAGCTTGAAGGTGCATACACACATAGTGAGATGCATAGAGAGATTGATGCCTTTTTGAAAAAGTAGATTTACTATCTCCTCTGGAAATTATCGTGTGACCACGAACAACGTCACCTTCCAGAGGGGCGTCTTTCAGGGCGATACCATGATTCCTTTGCTTTTTGCATCACACTTCTACCTCTATCTCTCGCACTACGGAATTCTTCTGGATACCTCTGTGGCAACACTAATTATCGCGAGCGGAAGGTCACTCAGGAATTTGATATGGACGACCTGAAGATCTATGCGTCTGGTAAAAGCAAACTTCAAACTGCTATAAATATCGTCAGGAAGTACACAGGAGAGATTGGGATGGACTTTGGATTGGACAAGTGGGCCAAAATTAATCTGAAGAGAGGAAAGATTATGGCGTTCCCAAGGACCCTGAGCTTGTAAATATAAGTGTTATTAGACATCTTAATACTGGAGAGACCTATACAATTTAGAGTCTATCGAAAATCCAGTTTTTCATGTTTTGGATGATGGGGGTGCGGAAAAGTTGTGAAACCATGCCAAATGAAAGTACAAAAAGTTTCAGACCGATCGGACAATATTTACTATCCCCGCAGCGCCTTTGAAATTTTCATGAAAACATGCAAAGTTGCTCGTAGCTTTGCACGGCGACCCGAAGGTCGGTATGGTAATATTTGAGGTCGAGGGTTCATAAAATGTGTCTCGACATACCATGAAAGCGATTGGTCGTACCGTGATTTTCATTTAAGCCCCGAAAACCAGGTAGAAAAATGGTGGAAAATGTGCAATTTTAGTGAATTTTAGCAAATATGGCATATACCTAGGTAAGCGCCGCAACGAGTTAGGGACTAAGAAATAGTGCGGTGGAGGTAGGGTGGGGGGTTAGCCCCCACCCGGATGTGCAGCTCTTCGCCCGTTTTTCGGAGGGTAAAAACGGCTCAGAATCTACCACGAGAAGGTGGCTGCACGTCGGGTTCCTCCCTCTCCCATCCCAACCCACCAACCATAAATGGGCAGACTCTGTCACTCCGAAGAGTCAGATTCCGAGTCCGCGCTTGATGGGGTGACAAAATATTTCTTTGTATTAAACTTAGGCATAATTTTTCTTGGCCTAAGTGTGGACTTAATGTACCCGTCACGTGCTTCTGCACCACACACGCTTTTTGCGGCTTGGGTGACAAGTTTTACCGTTCTTTCCACCGCCTGTGTGTGACAAGGAAAGTTTCGACCAAAGTCATGACCATAGAACAGTCTTCAACACACGACTCAATTGCTTCGTCTGCTGTTCCACTCAGAATTGGGGGTTCAAATAGTTCCTCTCTGGGCCAATTTACCATTTCCGTGTACTGTATTGCTTGAAAATGTAGTACAGAAACTCGGAAAATGCGTGGGTATGTGTCTCCGCCCCGCCTTCTGCAGAATTGTTTGAACTTCCATTTTTCTAACTTCCTGTCTTTCGTCGATCAACATGGACAGAAGAACCTTTTCTTGGAGCGCAAAGTACGCATTATTGCTGATGACCGGGTCGACAACATCAAGATGTTTCTTAGGCAAATAACTTGATCTCTCCACTATTTCAAAAAGCATCTTGCTGCCATCGACAACGGAGTGCTTGATCTTGATAGCAAACCATGACGGGAGGTAAACTTTCAAGACAAAATTAACTAAAGCTTTCAGATTGGCGGATGGCCTGGCTGTTGCTACGTAAAGACGAAGTATCCTGTTGGCTGCGATTAGCCACCTTGAGTGTGCAAGAGGACCGGGGTCTTGCCTCGCTAGGTCCTCAGAACACACTCCTGACTGAATGGCCATAGAAATGACATACAGGTACTTCTGATCCTTACTCAGCTCTGTAACATCTACAACCGGCAAATCCACATCCAATTTTTTGAAGCTGCATACAGGGCGGCTTTCACATTTCTCTAGCTGTTTGCCCATTGTGTCACAAAAAGTGTTAGGACCACTGGTGGTACCATCAAGAGACTGCATAAGGTGCCTAAGAGGCAACTCATTAAAATGGAGGAGACAAACAATCCATTGTAATGGATGTTTTAGTTCCTTCTCCAACAAACGAATTACACCACCCCTGTGTCCGGTGTTCACGTTAGTTCCATCGCAACCAACAGCAACAAGACATTTTCTGGCATCATTTTCATCTAAAAAGTTGAGGATCACTTTTGAAATGTCAATTGCTGTGCCCGATGCTGGAGTAACCTGGCCAATATAACACGAGCCTGGCTCTTGCACAAGTGAAATGTGTTCCTCGGTGTGAATGCGCCGGGAGTATTTTTCCCTTCTTTTAATTGTACACTAGTTTTATCCTTACGGCCGTCAAAGTAAAGACCGCGAAGTGGGTTTTTTGGTAAAGACATCAGCAGGGGACACATGACTTCCACGAACTACTGTTTTGACTCTTTGAATTGCGAATTTATCTATCACAAATGAGTTATCTGTGCTACTGATAAGACCAATATCTGTAAGAACCGCTGAGGCTATGGCAGCTGTTTGTCTGAAGCTCAAGCCATACCTATCACTTAATAGAGCAGTATTAAGCAGTGCAGATATATTTTGTGTAGTTCCTGGGTTATTTCCTTTAATTTCGATTTTGAAATCCTCGTCCGAACCAAAGTCTGTTTCACTTTCCATCCGTATTTCATGGGCGGTGGATGGACCAGCAGCACCAAAATCTGCCGATTTTGGTTGCAGCACCGCGGACTTTCTAGACTCCCTTTTTCTCAGGACTGCAGTTACTTTCTTATCGACTTGGCCTATAACCATCTGTCACGAGGTCCTTTGGTCTAAGAGAAAGAATTTCTTAATTGCCGGAACTTTCTTTGACTTATCAGGACAGTGGCAGATACTTCCCTCCGGATTAGCTGGGTCGATAGGGCATTTACAAAAAGCCACGTCGAAAAGTACATTAGACTTTTCAACCAATTTTTTAACGGCCCCTTTTAAACCGCTACTGTCTTCCCTAGACTTATTCTGGTATGACTTAAGGAGGTTCTGGTGTTCTTTATGAAAAGGAACACCTCTATCAGTGATTGTTTTTTGGCCCGCAGCAGGTATTGAAGCCTTTTCATACAGGGTCAAAACCTGAGTCGCAACAACCTTAGCAGGGTGTCCAGTAAAGGCGCGTGATAAAATTCCCGTACATTTCTCCTGTAAAAATGAGACTTCTTATAAACATAAAATATACACATGATAGAACTTTAAAATGGAAGTATAAAAATGATACGTTTACAATACAAGTTGTATTCTCTGTTTTTCGTTGACAAATTAAAGTATATTTAGCAAGATATTTAGCCTACTGTTGGTAATGAACTTTTATTATTATTATTATTATAGATTAGCAGTTCGAACTCGAAAGTT
>CAKNYM010049503.1:89223-116053 GCA_932195095.1 Andricus curvator
TATATATATATATATATATACACACACACTAGGAAGCCACAAGAAAGAAGACAAACCAGCTGGAAGAACCCCGATTTACCGGGAAGGCTATTGAGGTCATGCCCGTAGTCCCCGGCAACCCGGAGTCCCAGTGTAGATAGTAGAAAAGCAGAAAACAATTAACAGAAAAAAGAAGAGGATATATTAAAAAAATGTCAGTGTACCTGTTTTGGAAATTGGTCTACTTGCTGAAAATATGAGTTTTATTTAAAGAGATAACAACATTGTAAGACCAATCAAATACCTGGGTATTCTCGAATCTACGGGTATTCAGCAAACGATGGTTAAGAAAAGCCTAACGGCTGTCTTCACTACAAGACTCAGATTGGTTCTGAAGAGTTCTCTTAACTCGGCAAACAGGATCAGGGCAATCAACACCTATGCCATCCCTGTCCTCACGTACACCTTTGGGCTCATCAAATGGTCCAACACCGACCTCGAACGATTAAACAGAATCATCCGTGTAGAAATGACAAAGCACCGAATGCACAACAGTAATTCGGCGATTGAAAGGGTAGTTTTACCACGACATAGGGGGTAGGGGCATTGTAGATGTCAGGAAACTCCGTGAGTCACAAGTTATACAGTTGCGAGTCTAATTTGACACCAAGCGAGTTCTTGACTACACGCCCTTGAATTTGTCCTCAGAGGAGGCCTTGAATACCAGGGCAGAAACCATAGAGGAATTAGAAACGCAATGGAGACCGAAAGCCATCCAGGGCGAGCACCACAAAGCGTTAGATCAATATGAAGTAGATAGTGAGGCATCCAATATTTGGCTGAGAAAGGGTGTCATTGCGATTTAGGACAGGGTTGTCAGCACCAGAAATTATCGCAAACACGTGTTACATCAAGACGTGGTTGACCGGTGCCGATTATGTGGAGATACTAACGAACCCATCCAGCACATTATCGATGGTTGTCGCGTAACGGCTCAAAGTGAATATACGCACAGACATAATGATGTGGCGGGGATTATACATCAACAACTTGCACTAAATCCTAGGATTTTTAACAGAATGGATGCCTTTCTATAGATACATTCCAATGCCCGTTTTAGAAAACGAAAATTACATCTCATATTGGGATGTTACTATCCAGACGGATCATTACATACATCCGAGCCAATCGACCCGACATCGTGATGCGAGAAAAAAAAGGTGGAAGAGTTTACATCATCGACATTGCTTGTCCACTTAACCGAAATTTGAAGGCAACCTATACAACCAAGATCCATAAGTATCGCGAGCTCATTCATAAAGTAAAGACAGTGTGGAGGAATGTGAAACATGCATCTATTCATCCTATTGTGATTTCGGCTACAGGCAATATGCACTGAAAATCTTGAACATTTAGGAGTCAGTAGGGTACTGGCAGCAGCTCAGAAGGCAGTTTTATTAAACACCTGTCGTATTGTAAGACATTTTCTAGACCATCAGGAAGCAAGTGACTAAAAAGCTATGAAGTGGCAGATGGAAGCTCTAAGAAAGCATCCAGAGGCGACTTTTCTCACCCCATTATAAATCAACAACTTGTCCTAAGCCTAGGACTCTTAGCAGAATGGATGCCTTTCTATAGATACATTTCCTTGGCAGTTTTAGAAAACGAACATTATATCTTATATTGGGATGTTACTATCCAGACGGATCATTACATCCGAGCCAATCGACCCGACATCGTTATGCGAGAAAAAAAAGGTGGAAGAGTCTACATCAGCCACATTGCTTGTCCACTTAACCGAAATTTGCAGGCAACCTATACAACCAAGTTCCATAAGTATAGCGAGCTCAGGCATGAAGTAAAGACAATATGGAGGAATGTGAAACATGCATCTATTAATCCTATTGTGATTTCGGCTACAGGCAATGTGCACGCAAGATGCACTGAACATCTTGCACATTTAGGAGTCAGTAGGGTACTGACAGCAGCTCAGAAAGCGCTTTTATTGAACACCTGTCGCATTGAGAGAAATTTTCTAGATCATCAGGGAGCAAGTGACTAAAATCCTATGGAGTGGCAGACGGTAGCTCTAAGAAAGCATCCAGAGGTGACTGTTGTCACCTCCAACGCTCGCGGCCGCTGTGTATGGATAACAGCGGTAAAATACGAACTCCAAACTACACCATGCTCCCATGATTGCAACGTAGTGTTCTACCGTCGCTAAACCCACCTCTGCGCTCGCTTCGATAACACTGCGTTGAAATCCCGCGCACGCACACAGACTGTTTATGCGGCGCTCCTGGTTGGTCCAGCTTAAATATTTTATAACTAAATTTTCTATTAATTTTTTTTTATTTGTATACAGCTATATAAGTCCGGACACTTGAGTCTGAGACACCCTGTGTATATATATAGTCATGTGAGGTTACCATATGGTAATACGAAAATTATGTTTTATTTTTTTCAACTATGAAGCACCAGTCCGATCAGTTCAGGGGAAAAATATGTTAATCTACGGGATGTATAGATTTTTTAGTAAAAAGATGGTTCTCGCAGCTCAAAAACATCACCATAAAAAAATGCTCAAAAAATTCAAACACTTCCTTTCACTTGTCATTTTGGCCATAAAATTCTCTTAAATTTTTCGGTGAATTATCTTATCAGTCTCCATAACATGTATTTTGTTCATAAAAATCGCTCAAGCGGTTTTCGAGAAACCCACTTTTTTTATTTTCCTTTCCCCTTCCATAACGTGCAAAAAAATGAATTTTGAAGGTTGAAATTCTTCGTAGTTTTTTGTTACCTCAGGATGAACATTTGACATGAATTTCAGCCTGATATGAGCGGGGGCCGATTTGCCACGCTTACCCGGCTAGAACTTTTCTTTTAATTCACTATTTGGAAAAGGACTTTTGACATCAATATGATGAACCAATAAATTAAACTGATTTGAAAAAAACATTATAAATCTAAAGCTTGAAATTCTTTCGACTGGCGAAAAGTTTCATTATTGTCAATCAGATACTCTTGACTGAAACCGCGAGCAACGAGACGAGCTTTATACTTTAATGGATTTCCAAATTCATAATTTTTAATAGTAAGTATCCATCTACAATCAACAATGCTTTTATTTTCAGGCTTCGTTACTAAAGTCCAGGTGTTATTAATTTAAAGTGAATCGATTTCATCTATTACAGCTTTTGTACAAGCTACTCTGTCATTTCTGTTTTCAATTTCATGAAATGAAATGGGTATTTTACATAAAAGTTATTGAGCACATATAATATAATTATCTGGTATATCATCTTCATTATATGATATATGAAAACGATTTTAATCATTTCACTCCTTCTAGGCTCAGAGAATTTTCCGACTTCCAATTGTTTGTCTTGAGATGTTGACACAGTGAGCAAATTTATATCTATTTCAATTACAGATTTCTCAACGTCAGTACATAATTTAGCAACTTTATTAGGATTATTTTCAATTCTCGATTCTAATGTATTTGATTTATCATTATCAGATTTATGAGACTTTTCAACTGATTTTTACAGAATGTCAAATGCATCAGTTTTATTGTGGGAGTTTTCTGAATTAACCTCTTGAGGTCTTATCACAGGCCTGGATACCAAGAAGTTTGTTTCATCAACAATAACGACACGAACTACACAGAACTTTCCACTTTCTACGTTCCACACTTTATAAGTATTTGGTTCAGACCCTACTAATATACCCTTCCAGGATTTTTTATCAAATTTTGTATTCCTGGTTTTATTATGTACATAAACTGTAGAACCAAAAACTTTCAAATATTTTAATTGAGGCTTCTTTTCATGTTACAATTCATATGGTGTTTCACTATGTTTCAAAGCTTATATTGGTCTTAAATTAAGTAACAATGTAGCAGTTAGAGCCGCTTCTCCCCAAAAACATTTTTCTAAATCAGCACCAAAAATCATTGCACGGGCTTTCTCCGTTATTGTTCTAATCATTCGCTCTGACACACCATTTAACTGTGGGGTTCGTGGAACTGTCAAGTGATAGCTAATACCTTTTTGCACACAAAAGTCTTTCATCTCATTTGATAAATATTCCCTTTCATCATCACTATATAAATGAACAATTTTTAAACTAAAATCAGTCTCACTTTTTGCAATAAAATTTTTAAAAACTGAGCAAATATCTGATTTATATGTAATTAAATATGTAACACAATAGTGAGTAAATTCGTCGACAAAGATCACAAAATAGGTTTTATTATCAATTGTTGTAGGGGGTAATGTAACCTAGAAAACTCACCTGGAAAAATCAATTCCAAATGCTAGCGCAACGAATGATTATCGGGCGCGGGGGGGGTCCCCTCTTGGAAGCTCAAATCCATATTTGAGGCGGAAAGTCAGTGCTGATGGTCAACACTTACAATAAATAGGTTAAATTCCTTAAATATTTCATCGCCAAAGCAGCAGAGGAAAAATAAACAGAACTGGCGCGATATTCAAAATAGAAGAATTATTCCAACAGACATAGGAGTTTATTTCGGAATTTTTTGAGTCATTATTTTACTTTTAATGTGTTTTTCCTTCTTTTACTGTTTTTATAAAACATATTTTTTAATAAAATACATTTGTACTGGTATTTAATAATTTATTACAACTTTATAAAAATTATCACTCTTTTGTCTATTGGAATAATTTTTCTATTTTGAATATCGCGCCAGTTGTTTATTTTTTTCCTGCTGCTTTGGAAATGCAATATTGAAGAAACTTAACATATTTGTCGCAAGTGTTGACAATCTTCAGGGACTTTCCGCCTCAAATATGGATTTGAGCTTCCCAGAAGAAAAAAAATTGCCCTCCCATAATCATTCGTTGCGCTAGCATTTGGAATTGATTTTTTAAGGTGAGTTTTCTAGGTTACATTACCCCCTACATGAGCCTTAATGCACGCTTCACACAAATTATCGTTTGGAGTCATTTGATCAATTTGGCTCATATCACTTATCATTTGCTTATTTTTTAATTCTATAAATTCTGATCTTCCAATATGACCCAAACGTTGGTGTCACAATTCATAATTACTACATATGATATTATTTGCCTGGTTCTTATCTTTTAGCATCTTATTTTCAACAACAAAATATACAAAAATTAAATTATTCAATGGCTTACAATAGAGCACATTTTCCAGAACTCCTGGGATGCCCAAATTAGTTGTGACCTGGATTATTCCCATCTTTCTCGCACTTATGAAGGATCCATTCTTCGCAATGAAAATCTTTACAGGAGGCTGCAATTAGATGAAGCTGCTGAATAAATCATCTCTTTCTACCATATGGTCAGAGGCTCCAGAGTCGAGAAGGAAAGTAACTTTTCCTTCTATTTCAGGTAGACAGTCTCCAGCCATAAAAGCAAAACTAGATGTGCTTGTAAACATAGTCGATGGTTTTTCTGTTATTTGAACATTTCGAACAGTTCTATTTCTATCATTTTGATACTGAAATCCTTTTTTGTAGTGGTAACATTTTTTCTTTAAGTGACCTTTCCTGACACAGTGATGACATTTGACCTCAAATGATTTATTCCTAGATCTGAAGTTTCGTTCTTAAAATTGTTCCTGACGATCATTTTTCGATGATTTTGAAGCTTCATTGTTATACAAAAGCCAGGGTTAATTATCTTCCCATAATGTCTCGATAGCAGTTATTACACCCTCATATGTTGTAGGAAGAGTCAGAAGTAGATGAGACACCTTGTCTGTTTCATCTAATTTAGCACCTGCTGCTGTCAGTTCAGTAATCAAATCGTCGTAAACTGCGAAATGTTTGATCAATGGTGTATCACCAGCCCATTTTAATCCGAGTAAGTTCTTTCTAATTCAGTTAATGAAGCACGTATTCTAAACTTCCAAACACTATATTTTCTTTATCAAATGGTTTGATGTTCCGTTTCATCTTTAAACTTTCCATTGCCACTTATCACTCGAAACACACTCTACGAACTGTACAATCTTCACAGTTTCTTCACAGTTTTATCACTACAGGTTTTTATTTACACTAAACAAAATATCGCGAATTTCTGGGACCATAACCTATGAGAAATTGCTAAATTTCTACAAGTAAAAACTCCACTTATAACTTGTTGAAATCAAACAGTTTATTCAATTGTAGAAGAAAGGCACGTCTTACTCCTGAGAGTGAATCAAATCGACGAACTATGAATTCTCAGAATTCAAAGAGGAGATTAACTTTTGCTTCACATTCTCACACATTCAAATATTCCTTCTAATACGCCAAAATGTGTATTTTCACGCAGAGTTTTCAGTAACTTATTTTTCCCTTGATTGAAAAAGCACGAAGCACTGCATGAGCATGTAAAAGCATACAGGAAGGCAACTACATTTTTCAATTCCCCATACTTGAAACTGTTCACATCATAAAGATCGTTTGTAGTGCAGACATAGTTGAGATTTTCGTACAGGATATCGTTTTCTTCGGGCGCTCAATGAGACCAATGCTGCAATCAGTTGTATTTTATTCTTGCCATTGGATAAAAACTTTTCTTCAGAGAAGGTTATTTTTGTAATTGTGTCAAAAACAACTTCACTTCGAACATTGGCCAACTTCCGTCGTGATCGCTCGCAAAATTTCGTTCCGGAAAAAGTCATTTCATCAGGATATCCATCAAAAACTACCGATCTGTTCGCGGAGTACATTTTTTTCATGTATGATACGTATTGACCCAAGATTGAGAGATACTGTCATTCTAATGCCAGAGAGACTTGCGTCTTGCGCATCTCTCCTTCATGGAAAAATGAAAGTGGAAAAATTTGAGAAATCAAAAAATTACTTAGGTCCGTTTTAACAAAACGTTAAGCCTTAAGTTTAATGTACAGTACATTTTTCATCCCATACACATTTCTTCCAAAATTATTGAAGAAACTCTAAAACAATGAAAAATGACTTCAATATATTTCCATAAAACGTTACATGAGTTTCGTGAATAATACGTCTTTCATTCAATACACATTTCTTCCAACATTAATGCAGAAACTTTAAAGCAATGAAATACAGTTTACATTCAATGGGCAAATTACTTCAATAATTGTGCAATTAGTCAAAATTACAAAAATACCCTTACATTGGAAGCGTAGTATTTGAGAACTTTTGATGTAATATTTTTAATCAACGCGAAGAGTTAACCAAAATTAGGAGAAAAAAAAAACGGCTCGATATGTTGCTTTGTTTCCGAGATTTTCCCAGTTGTCGCATTTTGAAAGCGCGAATTCAATTTCAGCGCGAACGCTTCACACGCGAAAGCTGCTTCCCCCACTCCATCGTTAGGCATTGAGTCACATGTTGTCCGTAAATTAATCGCAATTAAAAGCAGTCAATTATTATTATTTCCTGGGTGTAGACTGTAAGAGTCCCTGACGCTTGGGTGAACCCATTGCGTCCCCTTGTGAGCCTAAGCGTGACCCCAAAACCCTCTCCATACGGCCAGGACCGCAGCCACGCTATTGGCCGATATTTCTGAATTACTGCCCTTGCGTGTTAGTCGTTTCTCCACAATCGCGGAACATATGAATAGCTGTCTTATAATCCCTTCCGCACAGACGACAGAGCGAACTCTCTGCGAGCCCTATCTTATGTCTGTGATATCCGAGCTTTCCATGTCCTATAAACATTTCTGTTAGGACTTTGACTTCGTTCCTTCCAAACTTCAGTATTTCATTCACTCGATAAAGGTTTAGCTTTAAACCCAAGAGTGTTTTGGCCTGTCTGCATCCCGTGGCCAGTTCCCTCTCATTCTGATGTTCCTCGGTCAGCCAACTGTTGATTTCTTCAGTGACTAACCTACTGGAAATGCCTACAACTGGCTCGGGTCCAATAAAGTTTTCTCTTACTGCTAGTTTTGCTAGCCTGTCCGATATTTCGCTACCTTTGATGCCGCTGTATCCAGGGATCCAAAGTAGAGTCACTCAGTTTTCCGTCGCTAGGTTGTTCACTGCCTCAAAACAATCCCATACTAGTAGCGACGTAGTCGTTCCATTCAGGCCCATTATAGCAACCCTGCTGTCTGAGCAGATACGGATGTTTCTTTTGTTGCCATGCTCAAATAGTACAAGCCTTTATCTACATTTTCTAAAAATGTGAGCTCTATACGTTGACAAGTACGGCTGCAATAATTTGTATACAAAAAATGTATCTTTTCTCCTAATTATCATAAAGCAATTTATTTTTTCTTTACTTCATTTAGAAATGATAAATAAGGAAAAACTATTCCGGAAAATAAATTTTCCCATTAGCGTATAGGATACTATAACTGTTTGGGAGTAGAATTATCCACTTTTATTGCTTGTCAACAGCTTCCCGAAAATTTACTTCAACTGAAAAACCGACAATCTTTTAACAACAATTTATTATTTTGTGCTCAAATTTTGCACACGTTTTCCAACCTAGAAAAAGACATCTTTTCGAAGACCTCGAAGGATGTGCGTGCATTCTTGCAAAAATAATTAAACCTTGTGAAACGGCCATTTCGGCCGGTTTTTATTAATTTATAAGCGAACAAATGCACCAATCTCAACGTTTGACCAAGCAAATTGTAAATCTTTTTAATACGTGGGTAAATAAAATATAAACTCGAATTTCTTCCGCACTGTCACATAAGTGACCGTATCGACTTAGGACCAATTAGAGGCTAAATCAGAGTTATTTCAGACTTGCTCAGTACTGCGTACGCCTCTCCCTTCTCTTTCGTTCAGTAGGTTGCGCGACAAGTGAGAAAGAAGTCCCAGTGTCTGTTGCGCAACGCATTATAATAAAATTTTGGAGTAAAGCAGGCATAAAGCTCAGTGAAATTGTGCGTAGTTTGAAACAGCAGTCTGGTAGTGAAATATTATCGAAGATTCAAGTGTTTACGTGGTGCAAAAAATGTATAGGGGGCGTGAAAACGTACAGAACACGCCTCATGCGCGGTTGCCCAGTACAAGCGTCATGTGGGAGGTGAAAAATGGGTGCTCGCAACGATTGTTTGGGATCACAAAGGGGTTGTGCTCGTTGATTTTCTTCACGAAAGGAAGACGATAAAGGCTGAGAGCTATTCTAAGCTTTTGGACAAAGCTAAGCCAGCCTACAAGTCCAAAAGACGGGGCACCCCTATCCGCAGTGTTCTTCTCTTACACGACAACGCTAGGCCTCGCCCTAACTCAAGCAAAACTGCAAGAGCTGCACGGGACTGTTCTCGAACATCCTGCCTGCAGCCCTGATCTCTCACCCTATGACTATTATTTGTTTGAACCACTGCAAGAGGCGTTGGGAGGTCAGCGTTTTAACACCGATGAGGCGGTAGAGCACTTCTTGCGCAAATGGCTTCAGACCCAACCACCTTTGTTCTATGACAGTGAAATTCAGAAACTACCAATTCGATGACAAAAGTGCATTGATTGTTTTGGAATGTATATATACTCTGGAAGAGCCTCGGCGGCCCATGCGGTGAACACTAGCCAAGCAAGGAAATTCTTCATCTCCGGAGATTCGTGGGACCGGTACATCTAGAGAAAAAGGTTCTCTAAGTACTTAAAGCCGTTGATCTTGGTGGTTCAGAACCCACCTTAAACTGTAGGTCATCCTCCCATAACCAAGTGTGTGAGGGGTGTGTAGAGGAATGGGGGAGAGGTACAAGAAAATATAAACCCTTAGGGGACACATTAGATAGATAAACGTTTATTTGCCTTTAACCCACCCTATGCTCTGTAGCAGCGCTTCCACGCCCTCCCTTTCTTCCCCACTCTTTAGCTTCAACCCTCTTATCACAATATTATTTCTCCTGTCTGCCTTCTCTTTTCTCTCCATTCTCAACTCCATTGCCCTTATCCTTTCCCTATCCGCCCTCTCCTCCTTTTCATTCCTATGCTCTCCCACTTTCTCTTCTATCATAATCTCTACCCTCTCCCAAATACCTTTAATATCGCTCCCCCCAGCCCCGTCTCCTACTTCCATCTCCGTCCTGCCCTCCACCTTCCCAAGCCTTTTTTCCGTCCTTTCCTTCCACACCCTAATCTCCTCTTCCATCTGCTTTATTTTTAACTTCTTTTTCTTTCCTTTCCCTCTCTAACCCTTCTACTCTCTCCCTCAGCTCTTTCACCTCCTTTTCTAATTTCTCATCTCTGATTCTCAAGTCCTCCCTCATGCCTTCCATCTGCTCCTTAGTCTCCCTTAAGTTCTCCCTCAGCCCCCTGATCTCGCCTAACAGCATCCCGAGAGCCCCCTTCTCCGCCTTTCCCTCCATGGGGGGGGGGGGCCTACGTGTTCTCCCGCTTTTTTTAAACGGACTACCTCGCTTTTCTCCGGAATCTCTTGGCTGTCTCTCTTCCTCTTCAAGAGATCCTTCCCGTCACTTGCGCTAGACGCTCTCTTCCCTTACCTTCTCGCTTTCTTTGTTCCCACCGTTCGCTTTCTCCCTCTCCCCGACGCGCCGCTCGACAACGGACCACGCGCTATACTCTGCCACCGGTAACGAGGTTCATGATGCAAAACTAATCTTAGGTGGCAGCACCGAGCCAAGTACTAGACCCTATGTCAATGAGGTACAAATTTCAAGAAAATAAATTTTGTTAATAAGTATAAAGTGCCATTTATACCTTGTAAACATAAAAAAAATATATTTTTCAAACTTTTTCATCAATATTGATCATATAGAATTCGTAAAAGGTTGATAAATCCATTTCTGACTGTCACATGTGAAGTGAGGTTAGGTTTACTATAGTTCACCATATATCCGATTGTATGTATAATTTCCACTAAAAGTATAAAATACCTTCGTATATAAGCACTCAGCATATATTTAAAGATTATTTACCCTCATATATTTAATTATAAGCAACCGTACACCTAGCACCATATTTTTTTCGTCTCTCATCGACAGAGGGTCTAGTACTCGGCTCGGTGCTGACACCTACGATTAGTGTTGCATCATGAACCTCACTGGGATCTCTCCATGCACCACAAACTCCCACGCTTCCTTGCCAACCTAACCTCACTTTCTCTATCTTACTAAATTCTACCTCACACCTACGCTCAAAATTACTTTTTATCTCTCCAATTCACCCCCCACACAACCCTACTCACCTCCTAGGCTTCCACCCTCACACTCCACTCACACCTTCCACACAAATTCCGTAAAATCCTCTCACCACCTGTCACTGAACGCGTTCTCACTTCACATTAGACACATTAGAAACTTCCATTCCAGTAAAAGGTTTTTAACAACATATAGGTTTACCAGTGATCGGCGTACAGAACTATCCAATCAGGGAAGTGCATTTTTTGAAGTTTTGATATGAAAAATTTGCAAGCGCAATCTGACAGTTATGTACAAACATTCAATTTTATGGTTAGAGTTATGACAAATTTGAAAAAATATGACCATCTGTTTAAGGGTCGACCTAATAAACATACCTAATTGTTCACTTGCTGCTCTATACCAACTTTTTTTCATGGTCATTTTTGAGCCGTGGATTTCGAATTTTCCGTTTTTCATATTTTTCTTGCTTGAATTTATCAGAAAAGTGGATTAAATTAGACATGCCCAGCTTCTATAGGAAAGATAGGAGGATATTACCTATATTTCTTCTGGAGGGCGGGAGTAGTGACATGCGTGTGGCTATCTTTCCTCTAGTAACGTCATGTAGCCGCGTAGATTCGAAATATCTGTAGGGGTGCTTGAGTGCGACTAACTTTTCAATATATAATTTTAATAGGAACTAGAGTTTTAATTATTTTATTTCACGATTTTTTATATTTATTTTCAATTAATGCAATTGAAAATAAAAGTTTACAAAGTGTTTCTTTGTTGTACATTATTGAACATTTTAATATCACACTTTTGGTTGACTACCACTTTCTAAGGGCTAACAAAATATTAACATTATGCACAAGGTAGAAAGATATGTTATATAAATAAAATATGAGAATATAAAAGTTAAGAACTGGTTCTTTTCTATTTTATGAACAATCACGAATTCTGACTTTTCCTGACGATTTGTATCGTGAAACTTAACAAAAGAGGATAGAAATGATCAAAAGTCCTAATTTTTTTTCTGATGACTCCTGACTCTTTTTTGATAGGGTTGGATCTTGTATGACCAATTCATAAGTTTCCATAAGAACCCATGTGGAAACCCACAAATATTTCACACACTATCTCACCTTAATTTCAGACAGGATAGGGTGACCAGATGTCAGAAGTGAAAATTTGGGACATTCTGAAAGCACCCCCCCCCCCCAAATAAAATAGGGAAACCTAAGTTTACGGAAGAACAGATTTTTTTCTCATATAATTTTTAATTTCTAATTTTTTTATTGTTATCTAATTATTTTTGGGGCTCTTCGAAAAAACGTGGGAAAAAATGAAAGAAGTTATTGTTCACAGATAAATGTACAGCACGAAAAAAAGCTTTTGGACAAAAAAATGCAAAACTGCCGAATTAAGTCAAACAGCGGGAGATTTTAAGAAAAATCGGGACTTGGCGGGACATACCCAAAAAGCGGGACATGTCCCGCCAAATGTGGACGTCTGGTCACTCTAGACAGGAATTCAAAAAAGGATCCCATAAGAGTGCCCACATAGGTTCCCATGTAGTTTACTATGTAGGCTTTTTTAATAGGGGTTATTCAAATGAAACATTCTGCAAAGTATATTATTTTACTCACTTGGAATTACGTTTTCTATTTATTGAATTAGTAATCCATATCATATTAGAAGACTGAAATTAAAATTTTCCATGATAACGTTAAAAACGGTCTCTCATGCTCCGTTTCAAGGCCTCTTGTATAGCAAAAAAACAATACAAGCACGAAACCATGATCCAATAAATACGTGGTCTAGCCACGCGCAAGTAAAAAAAACTGAGCTAATCAGAACCAACCCCTTAGTTTCGCCATTTTGGATAAGTAAGGCGGCAAATGTAAGTGATTTTAAAATTAAAATTTAAAAATTGAATTTTGTTTGTAATTTTGCTGTATAGAAATATTTCAAGACTAATAAAATGTATTGTAATGTTGAAGATGGGTAAAGCATAATACGGATCAACTATAATTTTAGGTTACGTGTTTCATAACCTCTTCCTGCTGACAAAAACTGGCATATGTGTATAGAATAAAATAAAACTGACGTCAACTGGGAAAGTAATGAATGAATAAAATTATATAATGCAGTAATCACGACATATCAAATAATAATGATGTTTTATTTGTTTAAAAATATTTCTTCCTCAGTTTTGGAGGAAAATTTGATCGCAAGATATATTTAACATTTATTTATAATTATCGATGTTCTTGTTTACTCTTCTTATTAAAATTTTGTCTAACGTTCGTAATATAAGTAATATTCGAAAGGTGATAAGACAGAAGGTGGCAACTGATAATTTTTTGAAAATGGGGTTTATTGTTAGAAAATTCTCAAAAATTGAAATACACATAGAGTTAAAAGTATTTGCTCGAAATCGTATTTTTGATGGTAGCAATACCTTAAAGTTTGATCATCATATCCATTAAAAGTAAAGACTTTCGTGATCGAGCTATTTTTTATATGCAAAAAAGGCATGTATTTCAATATCTTCATAGTTGAACAGCATAAAACGTTAATTTTATTATTTATCAATACCTGAATGCGATAAATCGTCTGTCGCACTGTGACACCGTCTCATTGAAAATTAATTTTTTGGGAAGTGAATAACTTTTTTCGATAAAACTTTCTCCGTGTTTATCAACTGAACATCTCGGGGACGTCTAGCCATTTGAAAAATGAAATGAAAATTACACTTTTTGTCACGATTTTAAGACGATTTTACGATACCAAAAAATTCTAACCTCAAAGGCAAAACTCAGGTTTCTCCGAACTGAATGATTTTTGTATTAAACCTTTTCCCTCTGTATTCAATAACTCAAGCAATACGACAACTCGAAGGCAGAATTTCATGTTTTTTTAATTGCGCTTTAAATTTGACACAATATTTTTTCGCTCGATCTCCTGCACAATTTTCATTTTATCAGTTACTCCCTGTTGCCTTTCCCTATAATATAAATATGTAAACCCTATAATATTGCATACATACATATTTATATGTAAAGGCAAAATAATTTCGAGATTTTACAATATGAGAAGAATATAACAATGATATAAGTCTTACTATAAATATATAAAAATGAAGCTAATGATAATTTACTTTCCACATTGCATTATATGGTGATTCGTGGACAAAGTTTTCTCTCCGAAATGTCGAAGATGAAGTAAATCCTGATTTCTTGTTGTAAATTATCTTAATGAATCAAATGTATCCCGCACACATATTGTTCATTCCAAAAATGACAAAAGTTTTTGTATAATAATCGCAGTCAAAAGATTAACATCAAAACAAAAAATTAGGAACTTTAAATATTGGTGCTTTCCTAAAACAAAGGCTTTTTCTTTTCTGAGGTTTAAACACATTTACGAATTTTCCCATATAGTGCTCATAGAGTTTTTCAAACTTTATCTCGATTTGTCCCATCAACAAAAAGTTGGATTATTAGATATTTTTAATTTTCTTTGGTATTGTGTTAACGATTTCAAATTGTCCGTCAGTACGAGTAAGTGTGATATATGTTAAAAGAAAATATAAAAATCCAAATTTTACGAGATTGTACTTTTATAACTGTTAATGAAACATATACTGATGTTTGTGATGTATGCTTCCTTTCTATTATTTGTCATTATTAACAATATCAACAAAAAAATATCCAAAACAAAATTTGAATTTGGTTTAAAGTTTGATTGCATTATTTATAAATTGATTAAAAAATAATTTATTTCTGTACATGTATATATTGAGATGTTATTTAGCAATCACTGTTACTTACTTATATTTTCATCGTAAAAATGAGATTCATTAATCTCTTTAACCTTACAAACTTTTCTGTAAAATTTACTAAGGTATGAAAATGCAATTAAGGTAAAGATTTTATTCATAAAAATCAATAAGAAAATCTTGTAAAGTTCAAGAAAAAAAAATAAGTAAATAAAACTATTCTTATATTTTTGTATGACTATTATTATAATTATTATCATTTTAGCCCTAAAAGTGATTTTTAAATATGCATTTTGGTACTTAAAAAACTTATAAGCTGAAAGATAAAATATAAATCTTAAATTTAATCATCCATATCCAATTATAAAATAATTTGACAGGAAATGTATTTAAATTTTTTTTTTGCAGGAATAATTTTAAAATTTCTTATATTTTACATTAGAGAAAGAAAACTTTCAAGTTAAAATACGACTTAGAAAATTATAGGAAAAATCCCCTAGGAAATCATACAAGAGATGGTGCACAAATTTGTTGAGAAAAAGTAGATTTTACGACTTTCAGAGAAATTGAGTAGGTCCCCTGCAAGAAACGTAAAATTCAAAAGTATTGTTTCGCATTCACGATTTGTTTCCGAGAATTCTGTTATGTGTCAGTTTCGCATTGGAGGTTAGCCGAAAACATTTAAATGCGATACTTCTTATATAACATTATATTCCTGAATGCGTTTGAATACGAAAGATAAAAATTTTTGCACGCAATGCTTTTTAATGCGAGACTTCACATTCGTTTTAATGCTTTCTAATGCGACCGAATGAGAGAAAATTTCAGAGCGAAATGAAAACTTTTTAAATCGAGAGTTCGCATTACTTTGAATCCTTTTGAAAGCGAAAGAATGAGACGCATTTTTTGAGCGAGGTCAAAACTTTTCAATGCGAAAGTTCGCATATGTTTAAATACTTCTGAATGCGATAGAATGAGACGAAATTTTTTATCGAGTGAAAACTTTTTAATGCGAGAGTTCGTATTGGTTTGAATACTTTTCAATACGAATTAATGATGGAAATGTTTCGGTTGACTGAAAACTTTTTAATACGAAATGTCGCATTGGTTTAAATTTTGCAAATTCCAAAAGTTATTGGAATACTTTTGAATGCGTATACGCGGATTAAAATTTTATTCAATATTTTATAAAGTGTTTATTTATTTATTAATATTTATATATTTATTTTACATTATTTTAAAAAAGTTTTACAATAAACAGGAACCGCTTGATTACTTTTATACTTTTAAATGCGGAAGATCCACAACTGCCATCTCGCATTCGGCGTCTTGAAGTTTAATGCGAACCAAAACTTTGTAATGCGAATCATCGACACTGCCGTTTCGCATTCAGCGTAATGAAGTGTAATGCGAACCAGTACGAACTGATACTTTTAAAATCTTTTTTTCGGAACAGAAAACAGAATTGAATCGCATTCAAAATGTCAATACATTTTAATACTTTTCAATACGACGTTTTTTGCAGGGTCATTTAAAATGGGAAAGTAGAGCCTTCAAAGTTAAGTGCATAGAATGCAGATAAAATATTAGACTATTAGAGAGAAGAAAAGGGAGAGCGAGTACCGGCTAGGCAAATTCTCTCGTGCACCACGTGCTGTTTGTTTTGATTCCTATTTGATAAGGATTCAAGATTCAAATAGAACAGCTGATTAATGATAAATAAAAAAAGCAAATTTTGACATTATAATTAAAAAAGATAATAATGAGATAATAATCTCGATTCTAATAATTAATTTCTTATTTTAATTACACGATAAATTTAAAGGGGCAGAACTTTATGGGTACGAAATTTTTCGAAAATATTCGGGCCCAATCGCCCCATAAACCAGTGTTAGACGATCTATATTTTAAACACACAGTATTTCAAATCAAATCGATAAAGTGAGCCTCGTGGCTATCAAAAATTAATTCTATCCAATTAAAAAAAATTGTTTAATAAAAATGGCTGTTATATTGAAAATAAATCAATTCAGAAAGAAAAATAAGTACACATACAACCAATGGGTGATTTAAAAAAAAATGGAATTTTTGGATTTCATGCCCAGGTATGTTGGTATTAAAGTTTTGGATAGTTTTTTTTTGTAGTAATAAGAAGACAAAGCGAGGAAATAAATTTTAAAAAGAAATTTTGATCACGTGACCCCTATATTGATAAATTTTGCTAAATCTATGGAAGGTCTTTGTTTGAATAGAATTATCTTTTATTAAATCCAATATATGCCTAATTAATGATTAGCAAAAACAAACAAATTATTTTTGAAAAACTATATTTTCAAAATACCAGGACAAATTAAATTAATTATTTTAAATCTTTTAATTACAATGGAAAGTAATTAAGTAAAAATAATAAAAGCTAGATTTTTCTTGATTAATTAGATTGTTGCTTTAATGCCTCGGTATTTTGGAGGGGGTTGAAGGAGGAAATTGTTTGATAGATATGAGGTCATCACAGGACTCAGGTGACTTGACCTGTCACAGAGTCCTTTTAAAACTTAAAAAAAAAATATATATATATATATATATATATATACTTGATTAAAATATGACAGTAAACATTTGCCTTACTTTTTTTTGAAAGGGCGAAATAAAGAAAATAACCCTTGCAAAATTTACTCTTTTTATATGTACTCATTATAAAATAAGATTTTCAATAAAATGTTACTGTGTTGAACTAATTTTCTAAATATTTCTTTGCAGATATGTTGATTCCTTTTATTACATTTATGATTGATATCAATATTATTACTTAATTAATTCAAAAATAATGAAATACTTTTATGGAAAAATGTAAATAAAGGGTACTCGTCATTCATTGGCTGGGCGGAACGTTCCCATACGAAATTGTCCAATGCGTGGACCGATCCCGCGAATTTAAAACTTAACTTAGGTTCGTTGTAGCAATGGTAATACAAATTTTTGTTATTTTGAACACAAGAAATATTTTACGCAATCGCAAAGATAATTCAGTAAAAGCCGCGCTATGGCGCGCCTTTTTCTTAAGAGGGGAAGTGTAACAATCTGTGATTGTTCATTAATATCCTTACTGTCCACTAGAGGCAGCACCTCGCGGACATGCGAAAAGACATGAGATATTCAAACCTTGTTCCAATCCATTTTGGTTAGAAGAAGATTTACGAATGGGATTATTAAATAATTAATAATTATTTGGGTTGATAAATAATTGAATAATTCATAGAGAGAGACTTGGTATTTTAAGAAAGCGAACCGACTCTGTAGTTTAAGAAATTTCTAAAGTTGAATTTCAATTTGATTTTATGATCTGCATGTAATTGAAAAAGAATGTTGTTTGCTATAGGTTTTTCTTTCAGCTCTAGTTTAGAATGCGGAATAAGTATGAAAGAAACGTGAATTGAATGAGTTCGAAAGGGTTTTAGGAAAGAGATTTCGTGCTAGAATAGTTAAATAAAATAAAGAAGACATTAGGGAGATTTTGCATAGCGTTTCGTAGGATACGGTAAACGCTAAACGATACGCTAACGAACGTCGGATAGCGGAAAATGTTAACGCTAAACTCGTAGAGCATGCGCAGAAACGTCATCACGTGACTTTAGCGTTTACCGTATGCTACGGAACGATATGCAAAATCTCCCTATTGTTATTAACTAGTTTGAACCAGAATTTAAGCTGATTTTTACTTGTGCGAAAGCTGTAAAAACTAATGAACTTTTTACTACTGTTAATTATTTGACGTTTTTGATAGTGAAGCATGAAATGAGATTTGAGTCTAAATCGAGGAAACGTGGTTAATGAGCATTTTTCAGGAAGCGAACTAGGCTGGGGTTTCATCATGGGTTGACGAGGAATTAGGTCATGCTTTAGTCAAGTTGGGGGTGTAAATCTGAATTCTGATTAGTTGGAAGTATGAGTATAATTGAGAGTAGGATTGCGCGGGAGGTCATGGATCGCTGCGCGATCCAGGAGCCCGCGAGCAACATCGATTTTCAAGATCAGATTCTTATCAGCTCGCGAGGCGAAATCTTTATCTCCGATGCCTCTATATATACTATAGAAATTGGACTTAGAGAAAATTATAGTGAACAGAGCTTGAATATATTCCCCATTTAATTCAAAGTATTTTTGTGTCTCATTGTGTTCAACCTTCTTTAGCTCTTAAAGCAGGATCTTATGTTATTCAACTACAATTTTTGGACTGTTTTATCATTGTTGGATTCGTCAAGTTCGGAGGCCGGACGAGAAGAGCTTTCGCTCTTAGTGGAAGGAACCCACTAAAGGATAACCTAAATAATTAAATTCAAGTTAAGGTCATTTTTCACGCCAATTTAATCGCGAACTGTTACAGCATGTTTACAGAGGGTCCAGAGACAGCGTGACAACCTAGTATCATTCTTGCTGATTGGCTCAGTTTTCTTATAGATATTTTGGTATATATAGATATACTACACCAGGGCTCGCCAGAATTCAGTCTTTGACTGACAAGACTGACAGTGTCAGTAACGAAGACTGGGTCAAACAGGCCCTCATAAATTTTCGTCGAACTTGTCCTTCGACTCGTCCCTAATCCTTCGCGGTAAATTACAGTTTGAAATAAAAAAATAAAATGTATTGTGAATTCAAGTAGAAAAAAATCAGACCCTTAGTGTGAACAATGAGCCGCAACGAGCCGTGACCGTAACGACCGTAACCCTTTTCAGGATTCCTGGAAAACGAAGAAAAAAATTAAAGAAAAACTTTCTGTCAGTCTCGCACTTGTCGTGTCAGTCTGCACCTGCTGAAAGTGGCGAGCCCTGTACTACACTATAGAAAACCTCAACGTAAAATGGTGGAATCTCTTCTTAAAATGGCGGCATCCGCCTAGGTTGCCACACCGTAGAGGGAAGATAGGTATCCCTCTACGGCCACACTGTCTCTGGACCCTCTGTACGCATGTTTTTCACATTTTCTGATATTAGGGAGATTTTGGATATCGTTCCGTAGTATACGGTAAACGCTAAAGTCACGTGATGACGTTCTGCTCATGCTCTACGAGTTTAGCGTTAACGTTTTCCGCTATCCGACGTTCGTTAGCGTATCGTTTAGCGTTTACCGTATCCTACGAAACGCTATGCAAAATCTCCCAATTATCTTATTCCACGAAGGAATAGTAAAGGAGTAATATCCCTGTAAGTGGGGAGCGGCACGAGCGACGTCCAAGAATTCGTTAATGCTTGCCACGAATGAAAACTTGTATGCAAGATCGTGCACATGCGCTCTGGCGGTTGCCATGCCATCGATGTCAACACGCGTTGGAAGTTTTGAACTTGTGTATTGAACGAACATAAACAAACGAACATAACCTACATATGCATCGAGATGTCAAAATATAAGGGCCCGAGCACAATGGAGACCCGAAACCAAGATAACTCTGTCCTTTTTTACCGTAGCTACGGTGAAAAAGGACAGAGTTATCTTTGGGTTCAGCAGTGGGACTCTGATGCTGTTTCGAAGTCGAAACTCTAACGAACCACTCTTTCTATCTCCACGCGTTAGAAAAAGAGGTCGTTCGATTTCCGACTTTCGACACGGTATCGCAGTCCCACTGCAGGTTTCGGTTTCGGGTCTCCATTGTGCTCGGGCCCTAACAGGGGAGTGGGTGTAACACGTGACTACGAAAACAGCTCTGCGTATGTGCACGCTATTGCATACAAGTTTTCATTCGTGGCAAGCATTAACGAATTCTAGGACGTCGCTCGTCCCACCTCTACTCCCGAACACATAGGGTGATACCACTCCTTACTATTCCTTCGTGTCTTATTCCATTAGATCGGCAATCTCCCACCTCTGGCGTTTACGACAATTCGCTCTGAGCTCGATGGCGTGCTCAACCATTTTCTCCTACAGAGGGCGTTTACGACAATTCGCTCTGAGCTCGCTCTGAGCTCAAAGGGGAGCTCAACCTCTTTATAGGATATAATCTGACGGCCATGCAGTCTCATGAATTTCATTGGTTGAGCTCCCCTTCGAGCTCAGAGCGCGCTCTGAGCACTAATATCGTAAACGCCCATAGGGTCCAGAGCATGATCTAAGAATACACGGTGTGACGAAGTGCGATTTTTCTTTAATCACGAGACTCCATCTTTACGCGGGACTAAATTCAAAATTTGAATTTTTTGAGGAGTCTTATTTAGTAAATGGAAGCTAACTCAAAAGTTGAGTTGGTTATTTATTGGGGAAATAATTATTTGATTGCGACTCTGTCGTTAGAAGAACTCAATTTTCATTTGTTAATAATAATAATAATATTTAGTTAATAACATTTAGGACCGTTTGATAATGAATAAATTATTATAAATTTATTCATGGAAGAATTGGCTAAAATAATTTAATAGCTGTAAATAATAATATAAGATTTAATGGGTTGTATTATGAATTCGATGGTACTAGAGGGGAAAATCAGGTTACATGGAAATATCGAGAAATGATGCAGTGATTATGCAAATTTTTTGTTTCTGTCTCTCTCATAAGTAAATGCGTCGTAGAATTAGTCATAGCAATTAAGAATATCCGGTCTAGATTAAGTCCCGACAGAAGGGCGCCGAAAAATGTGGTAAACAAGATCAAAGGGTTGACTAGTATTGCGCAATCCATGAATCAGCGAGGACTGATCTGGATTGATCTGGATCAGTCAGGATCGAAGCTCCGACTTATTGTGTAGCGTCGAGGGTGAAATCATCCACATGCTGATTGGTGGATGATGTCGACATCGACGTAAAACTAGAATTATGATTGCCTATTAGTGACGACATTTCGAGTGCGAGCCCTTCTACGTCACCAGATTCAAACTTATAAATATAGGTGCGCGCGTTCAAAACGTCAGAAAAAGGCCTTCCTGCATTTAAACAATTACTGATCTTCGAAATAAAACTTTGCCTTTTCGACGTTGTAAAAAACTGTGAAATCAATTATAAACAATAGTGTTGAATAATAATAAATAAAACTGTGAATCATTCGTTAATTGTGCAAATTGTTTTTCTTTATAAATTCAAATCCTGGATTCATTCTAACATAGTTTCGCGGTTTTGGCTTCCAAGCCAATCAAATCAGCAACGGACCCTTGGAACTTCTACGCCCAATCATCGTTGGTGTCGGCGGAATATCGTCAGTTTCCGTAAATTCCGGACGTAACAATTGGTGACAGCGGTGGGATTTGCTGTGCCGTGAATTTAAAATTCATATGAGGCGGTAAAAATGATTCAAATGGATGTTTTTCAAGCCTGGGAAAGGCTCATCAAAAGTAAAGGATGTCCTCGGATATATTTACAGCCACCTACCAGTAGGAAAAATCTTCCTCAAGGAATGGAAAAATTGGATGCCTTCCTGAAACAAAGAGAACAAGAAAATAATAAAAAAGGAAATAACCAACAGAAAACAGGAAATTCAAAAGATGTCCCTTCTAACTGAGTCAGGTAAAATAGACTTGATTTTTCACAGTAATGAAATAATTGAATACCTTTGTGTGCAGATTGTTGGGAAATTTACATACCTACCTCCATTGGAATTGTGAAATTTATCGAATACGTAAATGACAGTTCGGAAAGTGATATAGAGGACTCATTTTACGGTGAATTAGAAATAAAAAGGTGTAAAGTCACGGTTCACGAAACCTATCATGAACTAATAGTAAAATTAAGTGAAAACGCAAGTGCAGCAATACATGTCCCAAAAAATCAAGCATCGATTCTTTAATTCAAAAACCTTGAGAATTTGAATTCTCAAGTGTTCAGGCGCCTTGATTGATTTCAAGTGTTGACGGATAATCTTGGGACGATTATATTTAAGGTCCAGGACCCGTCAGTGCGAGAAATTGAAAGAGGTTTAGACAAGGCTTGAACCGGAACCAGAGTCACCGGGCCCGTGAAGGGTTACGGCAACGAGGGACCCGCTAGGGAAGGGTTGTGGCAACGTGGGACCGGCGCACAAGAGGGTTACGGCAACGAGAGATCGGGATCTTGGACTCGTCAGGACTCTGCGAACAGGACCAATTCTCTGAACAATACTTCGTTGGAATCTCAAGGATTGAACACAGAAGAGTTTCACGAAGTGGTGACAGCGAGGTCAGCAGAGAATTCTCTCATTTTTCCTAAACAAAACAGAAGCATAGGAGAGAATTAAGTGAGTGAATATACTAAAATACTAGTTGAAAGGCCAACAAACTGTGAGTAGAAAACAAAAACGCTATCCTATTATTTAAGTAAATTTTGAATTTCAAGGTTGGAATTTTGAGTTTATGGAATTTGGAATTTTAATCATTGAGTGTTTTAAAATAAATTTGAATATTTAGTAATTTCGTAATTATACTTAGTTGAAGCAAATTAGTGAAGTAAACGCTTATTCATATAATTGAAAATTTAGTAATATCTGATTATTTGATCATAATTATTATAATTAATTGTTTAAGTTGAATATCTTATTTTGAAATAAGGATTAATTTTAACGAGTGCACCTTGAGATTTAAAACTTTAAAATGTCTAATTCACGTAAAAAGGCGACAGCTCAAAGTAGAGGCACGAGACCTCGAATTGGCAAAAATAAAGGGCCAATTAATAACATCGATGAAAAAAATGTGTACAACTTGCGCTCAGGAGATACGCCTGATGAAAGGCCTGTTAGTCGGGAAATTCCTTCCACTTCCGGTAGTTTTTCAAACACGGGGAACTCAATATCTGAGAATCAAAATTTAAATTTGGATATGGGAACACAAAATAATTCATTGCAACTCTATTCTCCTTCTCCTAGTACATCTTCTACTAGTATGTCAGATGCAATTAAAATTTCGAAAATAGTACGAGATATTATTCCTTCATTTGATGGGAAAAATATCCATGCCACCATAACGTTACCTGCAAGGTCGAGAGCTGTAGTACGGGTTGTACTTAAAAAGACAAACTTGAAGGAAGGTTACATACCTCGTCTTTCTTGTGGACCTGGAATTTTTAGCGGAGAATGTCTAGCTTTAAATAATAATGGAATAGCAAGAATTCTAATGATAAATAGTAATAACGAAAATGTTCATTTAACCTTACCTCCGATAGAACTAGAAGAATTTGATGTCCCCTTTTTAAATAAAATTGTTTCAAAATCCAGTAAAAATTCAAATGATAAATCCAAAGAACGCGCTAAAAGGTTTGTTGAAATCCAGGAAATTGTGGATAAAAGTGACCTAAATGAGGAAGAAAAGGAGAAATTATTACCCTTATTTTATGAATTTAGTTATCAATTCAAATTACCGGGAGATAGGTCAGGGGCCACTAATGTTTTAAAACATAAAATATTGACAACTGACGACAAACCCGTTCACACTAAACAATATCGTTATCCCCATATTCACAAGGATGAAATTCGTAGACAGGCGGAAGAATTACTCTCTTCAGGAATAGTTCAGCCGTCTGTTTCACCATATAATTCACCATTGTGGATAGTCCCCAAAAAATCAGATTCCAAGGGTAATAAAAAATGGAGGATGGCCATCGATTATCGTGCTTTAAATGAAAAGACGATCGGCGATGCCTATCCACTACCCTAGAGTTCCTCTAGGGAGAGTTGTGTCACGTTACCCCCTCCACTAGCCGACGCGAAACCGGAATCGGAAATATGTAGCGAAGCGCGAAACATTTAAAGTATTCTAGATGTGTCACTCAGCAAAACTTTAATCAAAAAGCCAAAAACAAAGAAGAAGCAAAGCTTTAAGAAAAGGTTACGTGGCACATATTTTCATGTAGTGTTTGTTGTGAGAATACACTTTTTTAATGAAAAAACAATAGTGTCCTGTTGCATTCTCTACTGCCGTAATAGTTCTGGCCAAGGTTTTTACTTAAGACAAATCCCAAACGATCCTAAGCTCAAGCAATTATGGATGGAGAGTATTAATCGAGATTATTGGATACCTCACTCGAAATCAGCTGTTTGTGAGGTAAGATTTTAATTTTCAATAAATAATGTAATGAAAGTCGGAAATGCACCTTATTTTTTCACGATTGCAGGTACATTGTGACTGTAACATGTGGCAAACTATTATTTACTATTCAATTAGTGTCTAAACATTAAATTTGACTTGAAAATCGCGCCAATTTCAAAATATCCGATTCCGCTTTCGCGGCACCAATCAGAAGCGGAGTAAGCGGTGACACAACTCTCCCTAGAGGAACTCTACACTACCCAACATAACTGATATTTTAGATCAACTTGGTGGGAGCAAATCTTTTTCAGTGATGGATCTAGCATCTGGTTTTCATCAGATCCCTATGGATCAAAATTCTCAAGAAAAGACTGCTTTTTCGACACCATATGCCCATTTAGAATTTACTCGTATACCATTTGGGTTGAAAAATGCCCCGGCTACCTTTCAACGAGTTATGGATCAGGTTCTCACTGGCCTTCAAGGAATCGAAATGTTTGTCTGCATGGACGATATTGTTATTTATGCACATAATTTGGATGATCATGATAAGAAAATTAGAGCATTATTATCACGCTTGAGAGATGCAGGGTTAACTCTTCAACCTGAAAAGTGTCATTTCTTGAGACGTGAAATAGTTTATCTTGGCCATATAATTACTCAGGAGGGGGTGAAGCCAGATCCTAAAAAAAAAAGACGCAGTAATCAATTTTCCGGTACCCAAAACAAGAAAAAATATCAAACAATTTTTAGGGCTACTCGATTATTATAGGCGATTTATTTCAGAATCTGCAAAAATATCGAAACCTCTAACATGTTTATTAAAAAAAGGTATTTCATTTAAATGGACCAATGAAGAACAGAAAGCATTCGAACAACTTAGGGATTCTATTTGTTCGGTGCCCATATTACAGTATCCCAATTTCACAGAACCTTTTATTATAACAATAGATGCATCAGATTATGCTTTAGGAGCAATATTAAGTCAAGGTCAAATTGGTCGAGATCTTCCAATATCTTTCGCTTCTCGAGTTTTACAACTGCTGAACTTAATTACCCAACGGTTGAAAAAGAATTGTTAGGAACATGATCCAATTCACTCATGGTCTAGCCAAACAACGTCCCATTTTCGTCCAAATCGCGCATACCAGCTCCGCGGCCATGTTGGTTACCATTCAACACAGCCGCCAGCTGTACATTTATTCAATATGGCGGTGTAGCTGGTATCGTTGCTGATTGGCTGCAATTTTTTTTTACTTGCGCGTGGCTAGACCTGGTGTGAATTGGATCATGGTTAGGAATAGTTTTTGGTGTGAGACATTTTCGACCTTACTTTTATGCATGATCTAAGAATACACGGTCTAGCCTTAAGCTCTCCCAGTTTCGTCCCCACTCGCGCCTCTACCACCGGCTGCCATTTTGTTACCATAGCAACCGTTAGCGTCTCGGTCTTCACTCAAAAGATTCGAAATCATGAATTATGGCTATATTGTAAATCAATGTCAATACCTGCGAAAATTCTCAATATTCAAATGACGTGGAAGAAGCGGACACTGGTGACGCTATCCGTTTGTACAAGTGCAACGTGTTAAGATCAACTTTGTGCAAATTGGAGTGGAATTTGTATCGAAAATACAAGTTCGAACGTGAATCTAACGTGGCCATCCGGCAAGGATAAATATTTTCGTGTCTTATAAAGTTATATTATACATATTGGTAAGTGTACTTTAATAAGCTTACGAAGTAGCTGTAATTGTAAACATAACCTACTAAGTCAATTTCCAGATTGCATGTATATATCAATATATGTCTTAATTTTTTTTACATATTTTCCGTGGATTATATATCTCTGATTATCGATTGTAAATAATGTAAAAGTGGCAAAAGTAAAACCAGTCAAAAAATTATTTAGTCCAAAAGTAGACAATTTATTATTACGGCCAAGCTGAATTGTATGAGAATTACACGTTTACTTATCTTGTGATAAGTTACTTATCGTTAAGTTACTTATCGTTAAGTTACTTATCGTTA
>CAKNYM010049503.1:116602-138161 GCA_932195095.1 Andricus curvator
GAATTTTCAAGTGGAATGATGAATCCTCAAATTTGAAACCAAAAACATGAATTTTCAACGCAGATAGTGAATCTTTAACTAGAATAACAGAATTTACAACCAAAAAGATGAATTTTCAAGTAGAATCGTGAATCCTTAAGTACACTTGTTGAATTTTCAACCAAAAAGATGAATTTTCCACCACGAACGTTTAAAAGCATAAAATACACGGGGACGGGCAGTGCCATTAAATACATTTTTATCCTTCTCATTCCTCCGGGAGGTGAAGTGTGCTTTGTGAATTGGTTTCAACTGCAAACATTGCAATACTCACACAATTAATACAGTATTAACCTAAAATAGCAGAACCCTTAAGTATGA
This sequence comes from Andricus curvator, assembly GCA_932195095.1. Taxonomy (NCBI): domain Eukaryota; kingdom Metazoa; phylum Arthropoda; class Insecta; order Hymenoptera; family Cynipidae; genus Andricus; species Andricus curvator. The sequence continues at coordinate 116,963 of CAKNYM010049503.1, forward strand.
TCGGAAAATTATTATAGGCCTATGATGATTTTCATATAATGAATTTCCTATAATTTTTTCGCTATTATATGAACAATTATAGGAAGGATTATAGACAAAATCTTAGGAAAATAATTACACGAATGAACATTATAATAATATTGAAATAATTAGTTCAAAATGTAGAAGTATAAATTAATGATTTATTTTGAAACAAAACTTTTTTCAATATGTACATTCCTATCATCGCGAAAAAATTATAGGAAAATCATCGGAGGCCTATAATGATTTTCCTATCATAATTTTTCGTAAGGGAAAAGTAAAGAAATCTTCCACAATATTTGAAATATCCTTCATGAAGTTACAACTGTAGAATTTCGTATCAGGAGCTTATATCATTGTAAATTATACGTTACTAAACTTGTATGTTTACCTAATTATTATATATTGTAAATTAATTATTTCCTACGAATATGTGAATATGTTTCTCTTTGTACAATGAGAGGTTATTCTTTAGCATTTACGTGCATGTATATACTAACTATAAAAACTGATATTATCAAATATACAGACTATATGATGTCGATATTTTGGATTTATTTATTTGTGCTTTGAGACCCAAAACAAACTTCTTTTTTCTTTTCAGGCAATGGTACTTCACTTCATTTTCGTTAAAAGGTAAAATTTTTCATGAGCATTGAGAGGTTATGTTATTCATATTTCTTCTACATTACAAGGATAATGAGTTACATATTTTTTAATATTTTATATTATCTATTACATTATTTTCAAACTAATTTTATTGATTTATCAATTGTACAATTACTTTATCTTTTACTTGAAATCTTCTCTTATGACATTCACGTCCTTTCAAATATACTACATTCTCGCGCGCTAACTTATCTAATATGGCAGCCTGTGGTAGAATCCTTCCTATTGGTTAACTTTTTTTTAGTTGCGCGTGGCTAGACCGTGTATTCTTAGATCATGCTTTTATGGACGTCATTTTACTTTGGTCACCGATCATCGACCTTTAGTATGGCTCTATAAATTGAAGAATGCAAATTCTAGACTTGCAAGATGGCGAGTCGAATTATTCGAGTATGAGTACGACATCGTCTATAAACCAGGTAAAATAAATCTAAATGCCGACGCATTGTCGAGAAATCCTCCGTCATATGGAGAAGAAGCTCTCCTCCCTGTAAAGTTGGTGGATGGTCGTGTTCCGAAGTTCGCGTACTCTGACCATACCCGTCTATCATCTGAGCAGGAGATGGGAGATCCTAAAGTTGACGGAAATAATCAACAAATTGAGGAATTACTTGGACGAGTATTCCTGAGCAAGATAAGTCCTGAAGCGTAGAAACGAGGGTAGTACCAAATCCGCCCAAATGATAGAAACCAAAAAGGGAGGCAATGCAAATGCCTTGGTGATAGAAATAGATTCTAATCATGATTTATACTCCGGGATGGTTTGCCTCGGAAAGGAGATTATGGTAGTTCCGTCTCAAAGTCCACCTAAGATAAGTTCTGGGTTTGGCAATCAGGGATCCCAGGTCAGGGCTGACTTCAGTTTCGTTGACTGGTCCAATCTGTGGGAATTGCGACCCCCAGGCCTTCAAGAAATTGATGGTCAGGGGATCGGTCTAGTAAAAATGGTTTCTAGTTTACGCTCCGGGATGGTTTGCCTCAGAAAGGAGACGATGGAAGTTCCATCTCAAAAAGACCAGCATTCGAATAATTTGATGGTTGGCATTCAGGGACCCCAGGCTGGAACAGATTGTGATTATCACAATTGGTCTAATCTGCGGCGACAGAGACTCTTGGACCCTCAAGAAATTGATAGACAAGAGATCGGCTTTAGTAAAAATAGCGGAAGGACAAATCTTGGGTCAATGACAAGGATTTCAGAAATAGGTAGATTGGTGTTGGTAGAATCAACCCCAGTAATTAAAAATGGTAATTATTTATCTTATATCAAGGATAAAGTAACAATGGGTAAGGGTAACATTGCTCATTTTGTATCCTCTGATGGATTGTTTGAATCAGAAATTAATGCAGAATTAATTGAAAAACAATTGTTTGATGTAAACGTTTTAAAAAATGAACAAGTAAAATTGGGCGATGTCGTAGTCTTCTCGAGGAAAAATAGATACATTTTTGGTATGACTGTTAAAAATCAAAAAGATGATAAAATCTTTTTGAATCATGTTTCAAGGACTCGGAACTTCATATAGTGGTCTGTTCGGGAGAGATAATAATTCCTCCAATTCATCAACGTGACGAAATAATAAAAGAATATCATGAATCGACTATTGGAGGTCATAAAGGGATTTCCAAGACCTATTGGCGTATTAGATCAAAATATTATTGGGAAAATATGAAATCTGATGTTGGAAAAATATTAGGATATTGCAAAATTTGCATGAGAAATAAAGTTGTTAGGAAAGGTACGCGGATGCCAATGGTAATTACCGACACACCCAAGGAACCATTTGAAAAGATTCAAATTGACCTCGTCGGCCCACTTCCCGTAACACCTCGAGGAAATCAATATAATCTGACAATACAATGTGTATTTTCAAAAAATTCTGACGCGATCCCCTTAAAAACAACGGATTCTGTTACTATTGCTCAAGCAACAGCCGAAAATTTTATTTCGAGATACGGTTGCCCTCGAATAATACAATCAGATCAAGGGAAAAATTTAACAAGCAAGGTAATACAAAATTTTTGCAAAATATTTAAAATTAAGAAAATTCAATCAGTTGCTTACCATCCGCAAAGTTTGGGATCTCTGGAGCGTAGCCATCACACCTTGATCGAGTATTTGCGCCACTTTGAAGGTCCTTATAATTGGGATGAATGGCACCGATTTGCTGTTTTTTCTTACAATACCGCAGTTCATGAAAGTACGGGATTCGCCCCATACACTTTGGTATTCGGGAGAGAGGCAGTATTTACCTCGAGTTTTGATGAAAGGCCTCCTGAGAGAACATATGTCGATCACTTACGTGAACTTTTCCTAAAATTAGATAATATTCAATCGAAAGCTAATGAACGCCCCTAAATGGTAAAGAAAAATCTAAAAGGTACTATGATTCAAAAGCAAATCCAAAAAATTTTAAGGTAGGAGCCCCAGTTTATTTAAAAAGAGAAAATAGACATGACAAAAAATTTGATCCATTTTTTGATGGCCCTTTTGTAATTGGAAAATTATTAGGAACTCGGAATGCTCAAATCGGAATAGGTCCTAATAAATCAAAAATTGATCATTTGGATAAATTGAAATTGGCAGCTCATCCTATAGATGAGTAATTTTAAAGTAAGCTTAAAAGTCTTGGAATAAGAGAAAATCTTAATTTTCTTTATTCTAAAGGGAGGGGTAAATAGAATAAGTGGTAAAACGGTTACATAGAATGAAGGTAGAATGGCTGCCCTGAGGTCAGATTTTTGGTTGAAACATCTTTTCTAAATTCCTGGAAATTTTTGCAAAATTAAATTATTAATGTATAAGTGAATAAGTAGAAATATTGTAAATAGGAAAGGCTGCAGCCTGCCCCCAGGTTTTTGTGGGTTTCTTGTGGGTTCGTACGGCATAAGCCGGGGTTGTGAAGCGGCCTGAGGCCCACGCACCAAAAGAAAGATAAAATGTGCCTTTCGCGACCGTCAAGCCATGTATGAAAGAATTGAGATAGTAATTATAACAAGATTTAATATAGGATTAAATATATGTATTAATTTAGTTATTGTGTGTATGGATTAATTTTGCAGGAGTTATTGAGCAATTTGGAATGAAACATTTGCGTTTTGAAAAACTAAAATTTAAAATATAGATATCTTATTATAATTAACATATATAATTTGACAAGGTGAAATGTAATTCAGTAATTTCTTTAGAATTAATTTTTCCCATATATGTAAATAATTGAATGTAAATATTTCATGTAAATATATTTTGCTTATGCTTTCTTTTCATTAAAAATTCAAGATTTATATGTATACCATAAAGCCATTTCCCTTTCGGGGTAGGCGTGTCACTACCCGATTCGGGTAGTGTTTCTAGGTTGATAACTTGTAGTAAATAACTACAAGTGTGGGCTCACCACACCCACGATGTGCCAACAGCACTCAGTTTTCTCGAATGGTCACCCATCCAAGTGCTAACCGCGCCCAACGCTGCTTAACTTCAGTGATCTGACGAGAACTGGTTTTTTCAGCGTGGTATGGCTGTATTTATATTTAGATTTATATTTTTACGCTAAATTTAAAAATTACGTAACTTCTGGTATTATTTTCTTTTTTTTTATTAATCCAATAGATATATAGAATTAATTAATTCGTACTATATGGAAACACCAGTTCCCGTTAGATCACTGAAGTTAAGCAGTGTTGGGCGCGGTTAGTACTTGGATGGGTGACCGTCTGATACTACTGCGTTGCTGTTGGCGGTCGTGGGTGTGGTGAGCCCACACTTGTAGTTATTTACTGCAAGAAACTATCCACCTAGAAACACTACCCGAATCGGGTAGTGTCACGCTTACCCCTTGAGGCTCGCCGAAAGGGAAATGACTTAATGGTATATGGTATATATAAATAACTTGATTATTAACGATTTTTAATTAATAACGAATAATTTTAATCTGGTAAAAGTCTAAAATTGTGTGAAGCAATTTTAATTATAAACTCTTATAAGTTAAGGAAATTTAATGAGATTACATTTTTTTTATGTATATATATAATTTTTCGCGAATTTGTTGAAGTTTAATTAATTTTGGAAATTGTTAATTAATATATTCAAACTGATCAAAATTGTAGAGGTGATATTAGGATTTTATGTATTGCCTGAAATGTGTTTGGATTTTCACCTTGTCATTATGAATTAAAATAAATAATTAATTAAATCTTACCTTGGGCTTGATTGATTGTTTTTATCGCCTTTGTTTATCATAAAAGTAATTAATTCTTCACTCCCTTGATATTTGGATACTCATAAATTTCGATAGAGATTGAATTTTTCTGAGTGACCATTTGGTATTTCCTTCATATTTTTCTTTGAAATTCAACGGATAACCTGAAAGAGAAATTAAATTTTCAACAAAGATTTATTTCTAGGAATTTATAGAACTTAATCATTAATATAAAATAAGTAAATAGTACTTATCTGACTCAGAAGGAAAAGTGACAGGTAGAGGTTAGGTCGTCACTTGTAGCAGCCCCGTGACTCTCTGAAATGAAAGTGACGGAAATGTTGAGTACGGCCGAGGGTGGCGCTGGCTGTACTTTTAGGCCGAAAATTATTCAAATGCATGGGGAAATTGTCAAAAATGTGAAATTTTGTACTTTTTATATTATAAAAACGGACTTTTTAAATTTTTTTGCTTTAGAATTAAGTTTTAAGGCTTTTAGAATGAAATTTTATCAAATTTTTTTTATGATGAACGAGAATAATGGGGTATAAGTGCGTTGTTTTTGGATGCAATTCTGGTTACGCGAATTGCTAAAGATTGCTAAAGACGTGTTATCTTATTTGATCCAATATTACTTGGAAAACCGAATGCGGCAATTTGCTAAAGTGAAAATTGCTTGCTACAACTTGAATTGCTTAAATTCGCAAATGTACATAAATTTATTTAAATGTTTTTAAATTTTATGTAAATACAATGTTCCAAATGGTATCGTATATTTATTCTTTATTTATTTCAAATTAAATATTGTTCACAAATGCACTTTTTTATTCTCCAACTTTATCAATATTTATTTATTTATTATTGATTTTGGAGTTACAAATTTTTAGGTTTTTAATTTTTCCTATTAAGAATAATTGTTGCACACAAAAAAAAACTATCCGGAAAAATGTTCCGCTTGCTCATTCTCTACAAGCACATCTCTTTAAAAAATTATTTTTGCGACTTTTAAAATTTGCAATGTGTAAAACGATCGGACAATAATTATTTGACTGTTTGCAAACAGCAACTATTCTTAACTTATTGTAAGCGAACATTAATATGTGCCATATTTCACACAAAGGCTATTGATTTTAAATACCCAATCGTTGCGAATCACGGAAAAATTACATTTGTTCATTAGTTTGTTTATAACATTGTAAAAAATTTGTCTTGGTCTTGCTCTAACCCACTGGAAATTATTTTTAGTTAGTTATTACATTGATTTATGGCCTTTTTTGGTAATGAATTTGAAAGTCTTAAAATAAATGGTATCACTGAAAAGTTAGACAAAAAAATTAAACTTTGTTGTTGAATAAAAAAATTTTATTTAGTTTGAGTGAAATATTCAAAGTCACTAATTTTACTTGGAAGACGTAAGGTCATTAAAAAAACATCAAAATGCGTTAAGAATTGTACTGTCGGGCGATCACAAATGTAAATATATTTTTTTTAATTTTATGTACATACCATGTTCCAAATGGTAGTATTTATTCGTTTATAATTATGCATTTTTATTTATTGTCTCTTAATTTCTAATTAAATATTGTTCACAATAAATACACTTTTTTATTCTACAACTTTATCAATATTTATTTATTCTATAAATCTTATTCTTTATAATATAAATCGTTAGAAATATTCGAAATATTTGTAACAATAGATATTTTTTATTATTATAATTATTTTTTATAAACGTCTTATAACGAAACAAAATGAATTATTTTCTACCTTTACAAAAAAATATATAAATTTTGATAATTTAGTTGAATTAAAGCGTTAATTTCAATTTTCAATAATCATTATAAATGTCAATAAAAATAAAATTCAATTGAAATTTACTATTTTCACAGTTTACAATATTTACATATGTCAATGCTAAAAATGTAATGTTCACTTTGTAGAATTATTATTGGTACTCTGTGAAAAGTGTATTCGTATTTAATCATCAAAATAATGTTTTCTTCATTTTTCATTAGTACTTATTAATTTATTGGATATTTATTATGCTATAAAATATTTTTCCGAGATAAATATATGCAAAAAACGTATTTTAACAATTACAAAAAATTTAATTTGTATTTTCCCCATGCATTTGAATAATTGCCGGCCTAAAAGTACAGCCAGCGCCGCCACTCGGCCGTCTTCAAATCTCATGACACATTTATTCTACAGGCCTTTATAGGAGAGCCATACCCCTGCTTGTAGTGACTGTTTTCACCAGCCCTATCCGACCCCCCGACTTTTTGTACAGCAGCCGTTGTCGCTTACAAGTTCCACATGACGGGTGAACTCATCCGCTAGCCACCAGATAGCGCCTCATTCGTCCTGTTCCAGAAAAACGTTGAGTCTTATGTGTCAAAACTCTTAAACTAATAAAATAGCGGTTCTTAACTTATTGTTATGGCTTTTGGTGTAAATAGTGAGATGAAGTGTGTTTTCATGAATCTTTTGACCAGTTGAATATGGGTCGTTACAAGGGCAGGTCGTGTATAGTGCCCTTTTGTAATGCGGGGTACAAATCCTTCACATATTATTAAAGAATAATTTAAATAGAAGTCAAATTAAAAATTAAAAAAAAATTGTTACACACATAAGTTAACAGAACAGGAAATGTCAGTGTTTTGTCTTTATACAAAAGTAATGTAAGAGTTTATTGTTATAAACAATTTTATAGATACTAAACAAGAATTATTTATTAAATTATAAAAACTAATTCTTAATTGCTTCAAAAAATGTATGTTGGAAAACATACGTTGTTTTTTAGAGAAAATTAGGCAATATGTATGTTTCCAATTTGCAAAAAAAGATGTCTACGAAGTTCTATTCGAATTTTGTGCTTTGTTTTTCAAAAACTCCGAATTCTTTATAATCCTCAATAATTTTTTACCTAATTGAGATATTTATCGTTTTCTTCTTGGTTTGATAGCGTTTATTATCTTATTTTGAAATCCACATAAAAATATAAAAAAGGTTTAAAATTAATAAAATGGCGGTTTTTCTAAATATGAAAAGTCACTTTTTCAAAAAAACCCACACTTATATATTTTTTTGCCAATTTTTTGTTGAATTTTTACTTTCATAAGGAAGATATCTTGTGAGTTTTATGGGGGCTAAATAACTTTTGTCGACAGGAGAATTTTTTTTTGATAAAATCGAATTTTCGAATTTTTCTCGCAAACAACGACAGATATGAAAAAATGTTGAGATAAAACTTTGTACGTCTAAAAAAGTTCTATGAAAATAGCCCCTTGCTCTTTTGCGATATTTTTGCAGAAACTTTTCAAAAAGATTGCGAAGAATAAAAAGCTGGGATTTTCCAGAAAATATTTTTTTCATGTTCTCAAAATTTTATGAAATGAATAAAAGATTTTCTCGAAAACGGCACCTTTTCATTCTTCCCAATATTTAAACAAAGTTTCTGCTAATAGAAGAAAGGCATCATATCTGCTTTATGCGTGCTAAACCATTCTTGAGGATGGGATAATTATTTTTTTCCTAAAAATTTAATTGTTGAATTATTCTCGCAAATGATGACGTACAAAGTTTTATCTCAAAATATTTTAGCCCGCATAAAACCCACTAAATTTCTTTATTCTGAAACTAAACATTCAACAAAAAATTGGCAGAAAATATAAGTGTGGATTTTTTTTTAAAGCAGCTTTTCATATTTTTTAGAAGAGCCACCGCCATTTTATTAATTTTGAAGCTTTTTTATATTTTCCGATGGGTTTCAAAGTAAGACAATAAACGCTATCAAAATCCAAAAGAAAACGATGAATATCTCGATTAGGTTATTATTAATTATAATATTAGGATTTGTTATTTGTTGCAGGTGGGTTTAAAGAGACCTTATTTAGTCCCAGGTGTATGATAGTACTAATATTGTATATTATTTAGTTGTGCATTTTAGAAAAATATACTGAATTTGTTGATTTTGCAAATATTGACTTATTCGTTTAATTCATTCATTCCCCCCCCCCCCTCTTTTTGAACGTATATTTTGTGAAAGAGAGTTTATTTTATTCCTTGATAACAAAATATGATACAATAAATATGTGTTTGAATTATAGAAATATTTCTACACAAAAATTTTAATTGGCTTGTTATATATAGCCAAAAAAAATTTTCTCGTTCTTAAAAATTGAATTATTAAAATTTATAATTTTTTAATTCCTAATTTATTATACTAAAAAAATATTAAGATACTATTACATTTGCTAATTTCATTATTCAAGTTTCTATAATATTTTTATATTATAATTTTTTCTTGTTACCTTTTTTATCATAATATTTCGTTTTCTCTTAGGATTTTTATTTTTTCAATAGGGTTCTGACTTCCAATTTATTATAAAATTAATTTATATTTGTTATTAATAAATGTTATTCTTAATATATAGTACCTATTAAACATTTCATCAAAAAACACATACATACTTCCACATGTTAAATACCTATTGTTATTAACAAACATATGTAAAGTTATATTTTTAATAATTTTATATTAAAGTGCCATTGAAATAAATCAAAATATTATGAATATAAATTGTTTAACGTTTTTAAATGTTGCTTGCATTATATGAAATGTTGAGAATACTGCGATATATAGCACTTTTAAAACAGTGTTTTTCCAATAATCCTTTTAGATTTCAATGACTTTTATATTTTTCAAATATCAATTACCCATCAAAGAGTTGTTGGTCTTAATTTTGCAAACTGAAATGATCGGGAATGTTTTTATTTAATATTAATTATTGACTTTTCCATAAGACCAATGCTTTTCTGGAACAGGACGATCGACGCGCCGCCCGACGGATTAGTTCACCAGTGAAGTGGAACTTGTAAGCGACAACTACTTTTCTCAGTAGTCGGATAGGGCTGGTTTTCATTTCTGTGATGAATAGGTTAGCTTATAAAGAAAAGGGAAATAGAACGGTGATAAAAAAATGAATTTAAGTTCTCACTTATGATATTGGAAGGGAGGAAATAATTTAATTAACTGTAATTCGCAATAATTGGAGAAACAGGGTTAGGAAAACGTAAACACTGCAAGTATTGTTTCGAAGGGTAATATTCTCGATGCGGAAAAATAACCAGAGAAATATTACGTGACTAGGAAGCACAAACACAGAGGGAAATCGTCTCGAAGGGTAATATTCTCGATGTGGAAATAATCAGGGAAATATTATGTACCTATAGAGCTCCCAAGTATCTCTGGTGGGACGCACGTGGCGCCGCCTGATGTTTTTTTTTCAAACGGGTAGGTGAGTTAAGCTGAAGGCCTATATGTGGCTGTATGTAAACAGGCGAGAAATAAAAATAAAATAATACATAAAATACATAATAAAAAATGGTAATTATAATTGAAAGTGGCTTTCAAGCAGTAAAACTTGACAATTTCAAAGCGTTTGGACTATTTTAGGATAAAGAGTCTTCTAGAATTTCAGAAGATATGGAACAATTTTTCAGGACCTATAAGGTTTTAAGATATTTTAAAAGATTGCACAAGATTTTATAATATTTCCGAGGATTGCAATGGTTTTAAGGGATTCTAAAGCTCTTAATATATTTTAATACATTTTCCAGGATTTCAGGAAATCTCATCATAGAATTTCACGGGATTTTATAATATTTTAGTGGATTTCATAGAATTTATTCACGACAAGTGAGGTATTTTGCAGGTTTTCAAAGATTTGAAGCGATTTTGATAAATTTACTCAATTCTACTGAATTCAATGGATTTTTTTGAAGTTTTAAAAGTTTTTATTTAAATGATCCTGCGGATCAATTGATACAATGATTGAAATATTTCAATTTATTTTTTTTAATTCCTTGGCATTTTCAAAAGCTTTACAAAAATTTAGAGAATTGAAAAATATTTTAAAGGATTTGAGATATTTTAGGTTATTTTAACAGATTATAAGTCATTTTTAATTGATTTCAGTAATTTAATGGAATTTAAAATATTTTAGGGTATTTTAAAAGATTCCCAGGCATTTTGAAGAGCTTTAAACAATTTCAAGGCATTTCCAACGGTTTTGATAATTTGAAGGAATTTAAAAAAAATTGTATGCGGTTTTAAAGAATTTTCTAGCATTTTGGAAGATATGAATGGATTTTACAGGACCTGTAAGGTTTTAAGATATGTTAAAAAGATTCTAAGGGATTTTATAAGATTTCCTAAGGATTTCAATGATTTCAAGAAATTTTAAAAGATCTCAAGGTATTTTAATTAATTCTTCAGGATCTCTAGAAATATCATCAAATTTAATAGAAATTCACAGGATATAATACATATTTTAATATATTTCGAAGAATTTATTCACAAGAAGTGAGGGATTTTGTAGGGTTTCAAAGATTTCAAGAGATTTTCAAATACTTTTTGCAATGCATTTGGAATTCTTATTAATTACTCTAAATTCTTTCAAATTCTTTTGAATTCTTCTAAATGCACTCAACTTGACTCAATTCAATGGATTTTTAAAAAAATTTGTATAATTCATCTTGAAGGCTCTATAACTCACCTTGAATTCTTAGGCATTTCATAAAATTCTTTTAAATTCTCTTTAATTTTATTAAAACTCATCTCAAATTTAATTCAATAAATTTTTTCATATTTTTGAAATGTTTTCAATTCACTTAATTGCTTTTTAAATTTAGCTGGACTTTTTATGAATATCATCGAATTCTTCTCATTTCCCATAAATTCCTCAAAATTCACTTAATTTTTACTTAAATATATTTTTTCGATTTTAAAGAATCTTCCAATTCATTTGAATTCTCTTAAATTGTTTTGTAGTCATTAGTCACTTGTTTGGTTAGAAATTACTAGGATTTCAAAGATTTGAAGTTTTTTTTAAAATCACCCTGAATTCTTTTAAATTTTGTGGATTTCTCTTGAATTTTTTTAATTGGCTTTAATTCTTCTAAATTCACTTAATTCTATTAAATTCAACGGATTTTAACAATTTTTTAAAGTTCCAATTTAATTGATAAGTCTTTTAACCTCATCTTTAATTCGTAGGCATTTCATCAAATTCTTTTGAATTCCCTTGTCATTTCAAATTCACAGATTTCAATTAAGTTTTTTAAAAATATTTTTAAATTGCTTCCAATTCATTTGAATTGTTTGGAATTTAACTTGAATTGTTTTGAAGTCTTATGAATTTATCCTGAATTTGTTATCCTTTGAGCGCGAAAAAGTACCCTATAAGGATGTCAAAAAGTACCCTTTGGTCCCTATATTTTATCCCAGAGGGTCTATGTAAAGCCTATGTTTGTTTTTAAGAAATTATATGTACTTTATACTGCTTCCTGCGGGCAGCAGCTAAACACACTTGTTTTCGCTTTTTTTTCCACCAGTATCCCGGAAAAGAATAAAATTGTAGATCCGCATTCTTATGCTCCGTATTTGAGCAACCTACTATGTAAAAAATTCTTCTTGATCCGGTTTTTTAAGCTGAAACCCCTCAAATATTTACATTGTTATCCATGGTAATTGCATAATACGGCAGAACGACTCACCCAGCCGTTCAAAAATTTCGCCGTCTGATGGCGCTGCCAACATACTTGAATACTCTATATACTTGTCATTTGACAATTGAAAATACTTATATTTATGCAATCAAGGAATGGGGGTTAAATCTTGTTTTCTCAAAATATAATAATTATAATAAAAAGTTGTTAAAGAAACAACTTTTTAAAATAGGGGGAAAGGTGTGACGAAGTGCGATTTTTCTTTAATCACGAGACTCCATCTTTACGCGGGAATAAATTCAAAATTTGAATTTATTTGAGGAGTCTTATTTAATAAATGGAAGCTAACTCAAAAGTTGAGTTGGTTATTTATTGGGGAAATAATTATTTGATTGCGACTCTGTCGTTAGAAAAACTTAATTTTCATTTGTTAATAACAATATGTAATAATATTTAGTTAATAACATTTAGGACCGTTTGATAATGAATAAATTATTATAAATTTATTCATGGAAGAATTGGCTAAAATAATTTAATAGCTGTAAATAATAATGTAAGATTTAATGGGTTGTATTATGAATTCGATGGTACTAGAGGGGAAAATCAGGTTACAGGGAAATATCAAGAAATGATGCAGTGATGATGCATACTCTCTCTCTCTCTCTCTCTCTCTCTCTCTCTCTCTCTCTCTCATAGGTAAATGCGTCGTAGAATTCGTCATAGCAATTAAAAATATCCGGTCTAGATTAAGTCCCGACAGAAGGGCGCCGAAAAATGTGGTAAACAAGATCAAAGGGTTGACTAGTATTGCGCAATCCATGAATCAGCGAGGATTGATCTGGATCAGTCAGGATCGAAGCTCCGACTTATTTTGTAGCGTCGAGGGTGAAATAATCCACATGCTGATTGGTGGATGATGTCGACATCGACGTAAAACTAGAATTATGATTGGCTATTAGTGACGACATTTGGAGTGCGAGCCCTTCTACGTCACCAGATTCAAACTTATAAATATAGGTGCGCGCGTTCAAAACGTCAGAAAAAAGCCTTCCTGCATTTAAACAATTACTGATCTTCGAAATAAAACTTTACCTTTTCGACGTTGTAAACTAGTGTGAAATCAATTATAAACAATAGTGTTGAATAATAATAAATAAAACTGTGAATCATTCGTTAATTGTGCAAATTGTTTTTCTTTATAAATTCAAATCCTGGATTCATTCTAACATTGTTTCGCGGTTTTGGCTTCCAAGCCAATCAAATCAGCAACGGACCCTTGGAACTTCTACGCCCAATCATCGTTGGTGCCAGCGGAATATCGTCAGTTTCCGTAAATTCCGGACGTAACAACGGTCTAGCCACGCGCAACTAAAAAAAAGTTAACCAATAGGAGGAACTCAGCCACAGGCGGCCATATTGTATAAGTTAGCGCGCGAAAATGTAGTATATTTGAAAGGACGTAAATGTCATGAGAGAAGATTTCAAGTAAAAGATAAAGTAATTGTACAATTTATAAATCAATTAAATTAGTTTGAAAACAATGTAATAGATAATATAAAATATTAAAAAATATACAACTTATATTATCCTTGTAATGTAGAAGAAATACGGATACCGTAACCTCTCAATGCACATGAAAAATTGTACCTTTTAACGCAAATAAAATCAAGTACCATTGCCTGAAAAAAAGAAGTTTGTTTTGGGTCTTAAAGCAGAAATAAATGGTGGGTGCTCACCACACCCACGACCGCCAACAGCAACGCAGTAGTATGTCACCCATCCAAGTACTAACCGCGCCCAACACTGCTTAACTTCAGTGATCTAACGGGAACTGGTGTTTCCAGCGTGGTATGGCCGTTGCCATTATAAGGAAGTTTATTTAAAAGGGTAATTAAGATTTTAGAAATGCAATTCAAGATGCTTCGTAAAATTTCATATACTCAATATGAGCCTTGTAGAGTAACTAGTTCGGACTAGAACATTAGTTGATTTAAGCGACGTAAAGATTTTTATTACCATTAATTATTTGACGGTTTGATTATGAAGAGTGAAATAACATTTAGGGTAGAATTGAGAGAACGTCGTTTATCTTCAATTTCAAGAGGCAGTAATTGAAAGGGGTTGGTTATGATGATGAAATATAACTTCAAGATCTTATTTGGAATGATTAAATGAATGAAAGGAATATTGTTCAATAAATAGTTTGAGTCAGAATTTAAGTATAAATTATATGAATATAGGAAACGCAAAAGAACCAACGAATTTATGTTAGAATAATTTATTTGACAAATTTTAAGTGAAACGTGAAATGGGATGTCAACGCATATTACGAAAACGTGCCTAACGATATTAGCAATTCAGATTATGATTGGCTGAATGAATGTGAGTGACTGGTAGTAGGATTGCGCGAGAGAGGTATGGATCACTGCGCGATCTTGGAGCCCGCGAACACCATCGATTTCAGAGATCAGATATTGACTGACTCGCGACGCGGAATCTGTATTCGTTCTCTCCAAATTAATATCAATTTGGACTTAGAATTTTTATAATCAAGTACTTGAAGAATATATATTTATGATTCTTTTTAAACTCAACCTTTGTGTTTAATTGGATTTTAACCTCAATTTCCAATATAAAATAGTTTATTTTAATTAATTTATAGAAAACATTCGGATTTGCACAAATAATTTCATCGTTGGTTTCGTCAAGTCGGAGGCGGACGAGGAAGGATTCGCTCTTGTTGTAGAACGAGCTACAAAACATTGCTTATTAGCGATTTAGTATTTGAATATTTAGAATTTTTCCGCCTAAACATTCCCGGGTTGTCACATAGTTTTCATTAACAATAAGCGTAGCTTTAATTATTAATAATAAAAAATTCATGAAAACATGTAATTTATTATTAGGAAAATTGAATATAAAGATGAGTATTTTGAAAACAGTTTGAATTGTATTCATATTTTTCTATTTATTTTGCTAATGTAATTAATTAGTTTTATGAAAAATTGTACTGGTTACAAATTTTAAACATTCACTGATATTATTTAATTAATAAAGGTAAACATAATATTTAAACCTTAATAATTAGCCTTATAATATACTTTTTTAATAATTCATCTAGAAATTTCCTCTCTCTCTGAAATATATATATATTACATATAATTTATTTATAATAAATTATATATAAATAAATTAATGTAAAAATTGCATCAAAATAGTTTATAATTGAAGAAAAACTATTTATTGAATATATTATTGAAGACACTTATTATATAATTATTGGAAGGAATAATTTATTAAAAAGTGATTGACAAGATTAATAAGTGAAAAAATATATTTATATTAATATATAAAAGCATTTGAATTTGAAGGTATACAATTTTTCTCATATAAAAGCATTTGAATTTGAAGGCATACAATTTATTTAACTAAGGGAATAAAAGATATTTCATTTCATTTTCATTATAAATCGCTTAATTAATTAAACGTATAAATATATATAATATACAGAGTGCACAGTCTTCCTTTTTTTCTTAGTTTCCCCTTTTTTCTTTAAATATACGACATTTGAAAATACAATATTTGAATTACCCCCATAATATTACAAATATATATATATATATATTGTAACCTGCGAGTTACAGGGTTAGCCTGGAGATAGGCAAAAGTTCTATCTCCTGCGTGAGGCAACTGGAAAGTTGCAGCACACAGGAGGAAGAGAGAGGCGCAGACTCGAAAAGCCTCCCACTCAGACGCTGTTGCGTAAGCGTGGGAGACAGAATGGGAGCAAGTCCATAAAAAGAGCTCCACGGCCGAAAAACGGCATTCTAGATCTTGCGGCTGAAAAGCGCAGATCGCAAAGGGTGAACACAAGAGAGAAGACTTGGGAATCTATTCCCATTTCTTGTCTCCCAATTCAACCAGTGTGGGTAAGCGATCAAATTCTATGTCCAAAAGACTTAGTACTTGGTATTTACTCCAAAAAGAGTTAGATTCGTATTGGGGGAGTGCGGAGCGATCAATCTCTCCAAACTGCTCGGAAAGGCAATTTGACTTGAGTTGCGATTTACGAGTTTGCTTTAAGATTATAGGATTTTCTTGAGCTTCTTTGAGCAAAATTTAATTTGAAAATTCAATTGTGGCTAAGTTCCACCAGAAATCAGATTGCATCTTGTGGCAGAGTTCCACCTATAAAATAATTTGAAAATAAAAATTTTACGTGGCTAAAGTTCCACCAGAAAGCAGTATCTTTGTTTTATAGGCAAGTGCCTAAATTGTAGAAAGGTATTTTCAACACGATTTATTCGCTTCACGTTATCGAGAATTTGTTATGGTCTACCATGGCAAGTTGTCAACATAACTGAAGCCAATGAATTACGATCGGGCATTTGTGTTCAAGCCGCTTATAGGGAGAAAGAGGAGTCAACTCCTCTGGCTACGAAATCGACTGTGCACAAAAGTTCGAGAGTACCCAAAACATCTCTCTCTATTTTGAAAAAGGACACGGCGTCCGTAAATCTTTTGAAAACCCATTTACGGGGTACTAATATTTTGAGCCTCTTTTAAAAGTAGAGTCAGCTCTTAGAAGCTTACCTAGCTCTTCCATCCTTACGCAACCACAATTACCTGGAGTCGAGGCTTCCTCAGTCCAGCCCGTTTCGTGCGAACGTGCCACAGCGGCAACCCTGGGGATTAAGTCCCAGCACCTGATCGACAGGTCATATTAAAATTATCAGCACTAATTGCTTTCTTTGTGCCTGGAGCAAATCATTAGACATTAACCTGAAACATAAATTATACTTGCGGTTGCTACTAGGCAAATATCCATTAAGGGATTCCTTGCTCTGTGAACGGTCTCCTTAGAGCAAAATAAAATTGAATCGAGAAAGAAAATATAAATCCAGTTTCTGGGAACTGATTGGGAAACTCTAAGGAGTCCCTTGAAATCACAAAGGAAGGTAATCCTTATTTCGTATTTTGAGTACCTTGGAAAATTATACCTGAAAAAGCGCTTAAGTCGCACCAAAAATACAATTATTGTATCTTACCTCATTATAGGTTTATATCTTTTATAAATACAAAATCAGCTAGCCCGAAGTGCAGCTTTAGTAAGAATAAAAAGAAAGAGAATAATAAGAAGCGACAGTTCGCGTTATAAAAATTATTATATTTGAAATTTATCTTGTAGCTTTTTTATGTGTGAAATTACATAGGGATAGAATTATAGGTTTGAGCATGCCCGAAGTGCAGCTCCATTTCCAAAGCGAAAAGCTAAGACTTAACATTTATCTGTGACCTGTTTTATAAAATAAAAACAATTATTCTTTCGAGTTTGAAATATTTTATCGAATAAAAATAGCTTAGGGTTTAGAAACTGAATGTACAAATAGGTTAGATCAGGATTAATCAATAAAAATCGTTCATTGTAAAAGAGAATCTTATCCTTTCTCCATATGAGCCCCTTTTATTATCACATTCGACTCTAATTATCATTTAAATTTATTAATTAGGGTTAAAAGTTAACATAGCCTAAAGTCGGGCGGTTACAATATATATATATATATATATATATATATATACATACTCTGGGATACCGGGCGACCTCTCAGAGTATCAGCCTTATCCTTGCACGCGGGCTCTACAAGGACGGACAAACCCTTTCCCTAGCTGCTCGTGGGAACAACAATGAAACCACCAAAACACCAAAATGTTGTAGATGCGGTTCAAGACAATCGAACGCGCAGATCACCCGACAATGGGTCGGCAAACAATGCCGATCAGCCTAGAGTTCGGGGTGCTGAAAATAATTTAGATGGAAACACGACGACGAACCGGCGAAACGCCCACATTGAGTGGACGGATCGACTCAGGGATGACGTGTTAGACTGTTACGATGCCAGCATTATCCCTGTTCGCGGAGGCTTTATGGCGCGTATGCACACTCTGTGGTGCCAGAAACACCCAGAGCTTCAGCACGTTTCGCATCAGTCTTTGCGAAATCAAGCCGACTACCTCCGGAAAAATGGATATTTACGCGAAGCGCTTCCCCAACCGCTGCTTTATCAAGCTGCAGATGAAGATGAGGAAGCGACATTGAGACAAACCGCAGAAAGAAGGCACCTTCTGAGAGATGATCGCAATTTCATTACTAGAAGGAACATTAACATGCACGTTCCTCCTAAGCCCCAAGATCTGGCTGAAATGGATGCCTTCCTTCGTGGAGATATCTAGCAAGACCTCTGGACCATTAATTGCTCAGTTTATGGTGCTGCGAGAACTTTGGCTGATTCAAATCGAAGGCTGAAACCAACGATGGATCAAAAGACCAAAAGACGCTTGCATCAACTGAACAAGAAGATTGGATGGGCAAGACAGAATGCGTCCCGTGTTCAATGTGTGATTGACTACATAACATCTGGTAGACCGTTTACGGAAAGGGTTCGAAAGTTCGCCCAAGAACTAAGGATCTTGAATCACACACTAAACAAGTCAAAGCTGCTGACAATCAAGCAGCATATTGTTGACAAAATACGGCTGTTATCTGACGCAAGGAGGAGAATACAGAAGAGGGAGAGATGGATTCAGCGATCTACCTGTTTCTGTCAAAAATCCACCCAAGCCCAAGGAGGTAGAGACATTTGGAGAGAGGTGTACAAGATCCCGAAAACACTAGAGTTGAAAGAAGATACTGAAAATATCATCCGCTTCAAGGAGTTTTGCGACAACCTCATAAAATCTGAGGAGGAATGTCCATCAATTACTGCCGAAGAGGTGAAAAAAGCGCTTAGAGGCACGAAGAACTTTTCCGCTGCTGGACCAGATTGTATCAAGAACTTTTGGTGGAAGAAGTTTACTTTTACACACCAACATTTGGCCCGCATATTCACCTCATATTTAAAGTCGGAGACGCCCATTCCGCAGTGGCTGGTGTTAGGACGCACTATACTCCTGCTAAAAAAAGGCAACTTGTCCAACCCAGAGAATTACAGGCCAATAACTTGTTTGAACACGCTGTATAAGATCTTCACAGCTATCCTAAATGATAGGATTCTTCGGACAATTGGACCTGTGTGGCGAGAGATGTATAATCAACGTGGCTCAAAGAAAGGCGTAGCAGGATGTCGGGAGAATTTGCTCATCGATAGATGTGTCTGTAAAGACGCAGCATCCTATCAGCGATTTCTATCGATGGCCTGGATTGATTACCGGAAAGCTTTCGATTCAACCTCTCATAGACTTATCATCTGTCTGTTGGAAAGCTTGAAGGTACATCCACACATAGTGAGACGCATAGAGAGATTGATGCCTCTTTGGAAAATTAGATTTACTATCTCATCTAGAAATTATCGTGTGACAACGAACAACGTCACCTTCCAGAGGGGCGTCTTTCAAGGTGGTACCATGTGCCCTTTGTTTTTTTGCATCACACTTTTGCCTCTATCTCTCGCACTACGAAATTCTCCTGGATACCTCTGTGGCGACACTCATCAGCGCGAGCATAAGGTCACTCATGTATTTTATATGGATGACCTGAAGATCTATGCCTCTGGTAGAAGCAAACTTCAAACTGCTATAAATATTGTCAAGAACTACACAGGAGAGGTTGGGATGGACTTTGGCTTGGACAAGTGGGCCAAAATTTATCTGAAGAAAGGAAAGATTACTGGCGTTCCCAAGGACCCTGAGCTTGTGGATATAAGTGTTATCAGACATCTTAATACTGGAGAGACCTATACATACCTGGGCGTGCCTCAAAACCGCATTCAGGACGTAACATCAGTGAAGGAGTCTCTCCGAAGCAGATACAGGCATCTTCTTCGACAGATTTGGTCTTCCAATCTGTCGGCGTTGAACAAGGTATCTGCGACTAACATGCTTGCCGTCCCGGTTCTCCTCTACTCGTTTGGGGTAGTTCAATGGACGAAGAACGAGCTTAAGGCCCTTGATGTCATTACACGTAAGATCATGCATATGCATAAAAGCTTGCATATCAAGTCGTCAGTTCCGCGATTATATATTTCACGCCGTCAAGGCGGACGCGGACTTTTGAATCTCCAGTGTCTTCATAACCGGATTGTTCTAAGGACAGCTTACATCGTTGCGAATGGCAGAGATCCTCTCCTAAAGATGGTCAGGAACCACGAGATGATTGGCGAAGGAGCGTTCCTTTACAAATCCGCGGAGCAAGCGGCCGAGACCCTTGGCCTGAATTTTAACATCAGAAGTGAGGAAAGTGCATTACTTCATCTAGATGCTTCACTTCTAAAAACCAAAGTGAAGAAAGCAGAGGTTGAAAATTTTCACCAAGAGCTACTCGACAAGAAAATGCACGGAAACTTTCACAGAAATGTAGAAAAACAGTCCTTGTCGAAGGAGCAAACTTTTGCTTTCCTCAAATCATCAGGGCTTAATTCAGGTACAGAGGGTTTTATTTTCGCATGCCAGGACGGTGTCATTTCCACCTTAGCATACCGTGAGCGCATTTTATGTCAAGAAGTTCCCAGTGATAGGTGCAGAGCGTGTCATGCACACGCTGAGTACCTAGAACACATACTATCAGGGTGTCCGACCCACGCGGGAACGACGTATATCTATAGACATAGTGCGGCCCTAAGAGTGCTTTATTACCATCTTTGTCGCTCTTACGGTGTTGGCCGCGACCCTGCCCTGCCGAACGCTCCAAAGGAGATAGAGTCGATTGTCCGAAACGAGAAGTGCCAAATTTTCTGGAACTACGATTTTCGGGAAGCAGTCTCCGTTGCGCACTCGAGGCCTGACATTGTTCTCCAAGACTTCGA
>CAKNYM010049503.1:153161-175939 GCA_932195095.1 Andricus curvator
CGTAAAATTAAAAAAATGACCAACTATTTACAAGAATTTTTTAAATAAAAATGAATGTGTATTATATTCAAATAAAATTTAAGAATATTTATAAAAGGTATTAATATTTTTCATTTTCAAAATTAATTTATACAGAGTACAGTTTTCATTTGAAATTTCACGATGGTTTTTTGTACCATGTTTGAACCTATGAGGGCAGAATCAAGGAAAAATATTCTGAAAACATGTTCATTAGTTATTAAAATACTACAAAGACTTACCTTTAAAATTGTTTTGTCCGTAAAAAATCATGAGATATTTATTTATAAAATAAATTTTCTTAAATTTATTTTACAATATTATTCACAATTAATTTCCAATTACAATTATTTCACAATTAAAATAAAAGTGTAAAAAATAAATTTTGTAATGTTGAGATAAATATTTTAAAACATTGAAGGTTTTATATAGTTTTGGTATTATTAGGAATTGTGATTATAGCCTAAAATAGCATGAAAAGCAAGGTAATTATCAGCGGTAAGTACATATTAAAAATGTTGATTAATTCAATAAATTGAAAATAATAATTATTTATTGTCATTCTAACTTTGCAATATTTAAAATCGATTGAAAAATAAAACGTAAATAATAAGAAATGAAACCATTTGAAAGTGATAGATATTATTAACCTAACCTTAAAATCCCATATACATTCCTGTAAGACATAATCATTAAATATTTCAAGACTTCATTACATGTATTTGAAGTCTTTCGTTTAGGTGTGAATTTTTGAAAACAAAAATCAACCCAAACCTCCTAATAGTCAACAAGCTGTCCTACACAGTATGTAACAGAGCCGACTCACCGACACGCTACGTTTGCATGTGTCGCTCCCAGATGGGAAAGTGGTGGGGGCCGAAAATTCCCATGTTCTGGATGGGTTGGGACTGTGGGTAAAAGCGGCTTGAGTTCAGACTGGGAGCCAAAGCGGGTTGAAGTCCAAAACCGTTTTTCCCCGCGGAATAATTTCAGTTCGCTTCTACTCTGACGCTCAATCATTCCGTTTCCACTCCCATACTTTTTTCAAGTCTTCTTTGCGTTGACACGAAAACTGAAACCGCTTCTCTTCTGCAACTCATTTTGCACCGCTTTTACTCTCAGCCCGTCAAATAAATTGTGCGCCTTCAAATTCAAATGCTTTTATATGAGAAAAATTGTATACCTTCAAATTCAAATGCTTTTATATATTAATATAAATATATTTTTTCACTTATTAATCTTGTCAATCACTTTTTAATAAATTATTCCTTCCAATAATTATATAATAAGTGTCTTCAATAATATATTCAATAAATAGTTTTTCTTCAATTCTAAACTATTTTGATGCAATTTTTACATTAATTTATTCATATATAATTTATTATAAATAAATTATATATAAATATATATTTTTCAGAGAGAGAGAGAGGAAATTTCTAGATGAATTATTAAAAAAGTATATTATAAGGCTAATTATTAAGGCCTAAATATTATTTTTTCTATTATTGATTAAATAATATCAGTAAATGTTTAAAATTTGTAACAATTACAATTGTTTATAAAATTAATTGATTACATTAGCAAAATAAATAGAAACATATGAATACAATTCAAATTGTTTTCAAAATACTCATCTTTATATTCAATTTTCCTAATAATAAATTACATGAATATTTATTATTAATAATTAAAGCTGCGCTTATTGTTAATGAAAACTATGCTCTTCTTTTATTTTTATGAAAAGTATCAAGTTTTAAATGAATTTTAGTATTTTTGCTATACATAACAATGCAAAAACAGCACTACTTGATCGGAGCGCCATCTATTGGATTTATTTGAACTACGATACCCCTCCGGATGCAAAGAGAACAACTACCCCATACACATGCACGGGCGATGCATAGGGCTGGTGGCAACCTAGCCGGATGCCGCTATTTTGCGACGCAAAATAGTACGCCTAACAAGTGCTCAATATCGCAAGCGAAAATCTGAACGCCATGAAGACAATGAGAAAAATTATTCATTACTTGAATATTTAAAAAAAAGTGATGATACACAAGTGACTGTTCTGGTTGTAAGTGATCAAGTTGCAGAAGCTGTTGAGCAAGTCCAGGAACATGAATATAAGGAATGTTTTCAAGCGAACTGTAATGATTTTACTTTTGAACTCAGTTACCATTTTCAAAAGTTGAAAATGATTAAGCCAATTTTTTAAGATCCTGCGAAAGTTCCTTCATATTTATAATGTAAACTTGATAATTTTTTTCTCATAATAACACCAAACTTGGTGCAAAAAGTATCAAAGTTTCAAATAATGATTGTACTCACCACATGATTGAAAAAATTCAAGAGGATGATATTTTTATAAATATTAATACAATTTATATAAGGGGTTGATTACAGGGTTTACAGGGTTGATACTGCCATTATTTAAATGCCTGTATTACGTCCACTGATGAGTTTTGAAAAAATTTTGAATTTTGGAAAATCAAGTTATTGAATAAGAGGTGGTCGAAAAAGTGGTTTCACTGATTAAGTCAAATTAAAGCTCGGAGATTTTTTTATGCTGATGTCTGGTCTTCTATCTGCCTTTCTTTCCGCCTTTCGTTTTTTTAGTGACAGTTGTTTTCACTTTTTTTTTCTAATTTTCGTTTCTTCTCTTTTGGGAAGTAGTCGCATTCCGTGGCTGAGGAAAGTTTCTTCAATTGAAGTCTCCCATCTTCAGTAGGTATAAATCCATGGTATTGCAAAGTTCCTTTGATTGTGACTGCAGCATCGAATCTGCTTTTCAGATCTTTAGCAGTGGCTTCGTGATCTTCGTTGCTACTAAAAATGATATCAGTTTCCTTGCAGTACTTCTTTGTCCACTGAAATAGACAAGAAGCATCTAGAATGCGATCTTCAGGGGAACATTATAGGATAAACCTTGCTGCATTTTGTTTAACATTCGCCCCTATGCCGACACATGCTCCCTTACCATGATCGCATTCTAGATGCTTCATCTCCATTTCAGTGGGCAAAGAAGTACTGCAAGGAAACTGAAATCATTTTTAGTAGCAAGGAAGATCACGAAGCCACTGCTAAAGATCTGAAAAGCAGATTCGATGCTGCAGTCACAATCAAAGGGACTTTGCAATACCATGCATTTATACTTACTGAAGATGGGAGACTTCAATTGAAGAAATTTTTCTCAGCCACGGAATTCGACTACTTCCCAAAAGAGAAGAAACGAAAATTAGAAAAAAAGTGAAAACAACAGCCACTAAAAAAACGAAAGGCGAAAAGAAAGGCAGATAACAGACCAGACATTAGCTTAAAAAAATCTCCGAGCTTTAATTTTACTTAATCCATAAAACCACTTTTTCGACCCGACCTCTTATTCAATAACTTGATTTTCCAAAATTCAAATTTTTTTTAAAATTCATCAGTGAACGTAATGCAGGCATTTAAATAATGGCAGTATCAACCCTGTAAAATGCAGAGAGCGTTCAAATATACCAGCATATATTATTACTGCTCGTAAAAACAATACCATGAGGGAGGAAAGATTTTATAAAATACCGCCACTTTCTAGCACTCATCTAAGAAAAGATAGTTATAATCAATATTAAATTGTTCAAACAACTTTTTTGTTAACTTTAATTAATTACCTCACTACTTCACTCCACATGAAAATTGGACAAAAAGCCAGAAATTTCAAAAAAAAAAACCTCATCTTTCTAGCATTATTCAATTATAATATTATTAAGTATAATAAATTGTTTAAACAATTATTTTGTTAATTTGAATTCATTATCACTTCACTCCGAATGAAAAGTGGACAAAAAAACAGAAATTAACCAAAAAATGCATCTTTTCAGCATTATTCAAATATAATATTATTAATTATTATAATAAATTGTTTAAACAATTATTTTGTTAACTTGAATTTATTATTACTTCACTACAGATGAAAATTGGACAAAAAGCCAGAAATTTAAAAAAAATCCGCATCTTTCTAGCATTATTCAAATATAATATTATTAATAATTATAATAAATTGTTTAAACAATCACTATTGGCAACATTGATGAACTATCACATCCCTCTAATTGAAAACTGGACAACAAATGGAAAATTTGTGAAAAAACCGCGTGTTTCTAACTACATTCTATGAGAAAATTGCTAAAAACAAATTAAATTGTTTAAACAATCCATTAAAATATCTAATTTTCAGTATAAAGTCATATTTTATGTATTAGAAACAATGCTCATTAAAAAAAAACCGCAAAAAAATCATAATTAGCGCCAAAAACTCGCAAAACCCATTTTTTCACTTATGGAGTTTCTATGGGATCCTATAAAACAGACTTATGGGGGTGATATTTGAAAAGTGATATTTTATTCGTATTCTATGGCTAATTGTGAAGAAAAATGTTGAGTTTCAACTCGATTGAGATAATATTGAGGATTCTGAATAAGATTTACAAAAACGTCTTTTTTTCTTATGGGAAATACATGTTAAACTTCATGGGGCTTGCGCCACTCCTAAATATCATTTATTTTCAAAACATAAAAAATGGATTTATTTTTGTGTGGATTCGAACAAATTTGGGGGGTGTCCCGATAAGAATTCGAAAAAAAAATTTTTGGACCACCCTACTGTACATGATCCTGCAAAGGAACCTGCATTGACAAAGGGACCTTTGAATGATCATGTACAGGTGCCTGTGCAGAAACGTGTATAGGATCCTTTATAGAAAGCCGTCAAAGGAACCTTTGGAAAGATCCTGTACAGAAACACGCGTAGGGTCCTTCACAGAAAACCATTGCGAAAATTGATGTCGCTTACAGCTATAAACTTCTCTTCCTTTTATTCCCTTGAAGAACCAACTCACTTTCGAGAGAGCCAAGCCACCAGCGAACCCTCGCGGATTAGTACATACCTATGCAGGTTCATGTATAGGATCCTGAACATGTTCCTGTACATGAACCCACACCTCAATTGACTCTGTAAAGGAACCGTTACAGGAACATTCAACGGTTAGCTTGTGTACAGGTTCCTTTGCAGGATCATGTAGAGTTTCCTTCGCCAAATTCCTGCACAGGAACCGTCAAGATTACCTTCACAGGTTCGTGTGCAGTTTCCTGTACAGGAACATGTTGTCTGTTTTAACGTATCTCATTTCATTTACGAGATACATTATATTCATTCCAATTTTAAACTTTTCAAACAAAAAGTTAGATATCTGAAATCATCTAAACTCGTATAGATTCTGAATTTCTAACTTTCGCAAAGGTAATTACAAAATTTTACAAATTTTACTTTTTAATTTTTAATCCCTTTCAGCTGGTCTACTTGGTAGCCTATTCGCAGGTATAAAGGAAGCAGCACTGAAACGGCACTGGGCAGTGCCGTTTGAGTGCCGTTTCAGTGCTGTTTAATCGGCAGGGTAGAATCCAAACAAATCCTTTTACACGAAAAGTATTCAAATTAACCAATTTTTCACTCCAAATACAGACTTGATTCATAACAGGAGTAGGCCCTAAGTATCTAACAAAGATGTAATTCTAGTATATATTTATGGAGTAAAAAGAGTCAATTCAAGTTTGAGGTTAGGGCATGGTTCCAACGACCTTAAACACTTTCACAATATTGAAAAACAATTTTAAGTACAATATTTTTCACTCTACGTGAAAGTGCCATTCTTAAATCATAAGAAAAATGTTATCTCATTTAAATGCTTAGGGTCGATAGGGGTAATTTTTTCGGAATGAATGAAGATATCGTATTTTCTTTGAATTTCCGTTGTTTTCTGCAAAAATTTTAGATTTTTATTATTTTTAATGATAAATTACGACGGGGCTATTAAAAATCAGACTAAGGAGTAAGTGATATCTGTTTTTTGTTCTTCTTTTTCATTGTGAAATACGAAAATCTGTCGAAAGTTCGAGGTTAGTTGGAGAGGTTGATGCACCTCATTTTTGGAATAAAAATATAAGTAGATAATAATAATTGGAAAATAACATTTTAATACATACATTTGCATAGACAAATATTATTTGATTCAATTTAGAAATTATAAAATTAAACATAGGTAAGTTTTTCAATATCACTCAACCTTCGCTCCAAATTCAATTTTTTTAAATTCATTTTTATTATTATTCTTATAAATTAACAAAAAAATTCAAAGCAAATGTAAATTATAAGAATCAGTGGATGTTTAATTTGTTACGAAAGTACAATCTTGCAAAATTTTGATTTTAGTGGTTTCTTATGACACCTACCACACTTACCCGTAATGACGAAAAGGCGGAAATCGTCTACACACTACCAAAGAAAATAACAAATATTTCTGCAGGCGAGTTTTTTGATTCAAGAAGGTGACGATTAAAAGTAGAAAGTCCAAAGATAATTTGGGCAAAATTTCAAGCAAGAATCCTCTCAAATATTTAAAATATCACTAATCAAAGTCTAACTTTGTAATTTCGTATCACACCTCTATCGACCCTACATGAAAAGCATTATTTCAAAAGTATTTTGTAATATGCGGCGTGCATGCTTTTCTTATATCTAATTAGCATTCTAAAACAATTTCCATAATATGAATAAAACAACAGCTCGTGAAAATAAGGAAATTTCATCCTGCCAGCATCCACAAACGATATATTTCATGAATTCTTTTCTTCTTAAGTAGATCGTAACACCGATTAGACGATCCATTCTGGGATGATTCCTACCCTATTCAATTCGATTAGAAGCAGGGCCTTTTTTACAATATAGAAAGATGTACTGTTAACAAATACTTACCACTTTACCAACTTCCTTTAATTTTCAAACTGTATCGGTCATTCTGCAGTTACTCATTCAACTAAATATTGTAGGGTTCACTTTATGCCCTCATAATTTTCGTCATTGATATGTTTTAGGTGATGGTGTTCCTATTTTGGCTAGCTGCAGGAATCAGTTACCGAGTAACTTCATCTGTTTTTAATATTCCTCGAACAACATCCTACCGAATGGTAAGGAGATGTTTGAATGCAATGGTGCAACTTAGCAGAAGAATTATTCAGTTGCCAAATCCGGACGAATTACAGGAGATTGGGGAAGGTTTTGCTGATTTATCAGGAAGTCCAGCTTTCAACAGATGTGTGGATGCACTCGATGGCTGTCACATTCGAATAATATGCTCATCGAATGCTTACGATCAGTACTGCGACAGAAAGCTGTTTTATTCCCTGCATCTTCAAGGCCTCGTGGATCATGAAGGAATTTTTATAGACATTTTTGCTAGATTTCCGGGATCAGTTCATGATGGGCGAGTATGGAGATACAGTCAACTATACCGGCCAGGCCAGTATCCTCCTGGAGGATATTTTATTATGGCTGATGGAGAATATGCTTGCATTCAGTACCCAATCACCATCGTGACGCCTTATCGAAATCCGAGACAGAGACAATTACGTGCCTTCAATCATTCACTGAGTAATGCTCGCTCTATCGTGGAAAGGACTTTCGGTGAGATGAAGGTTCGCTGGCGTTCTATATTTACAAAAGCCTTGGAGGTAAAAATACCAACAGCCGTGAAAGTCATTGTTTCGTGTGCTGTAATGCGCAATATCTGCCTTACGGAGGGAGATATTATTCATCAAGAAATCCGAAGGCATTGGCAACCAATACTGCGTGTGCCACGAAATGCAGTTGCAGGTGAAAACTTTCGCAGAAGAATTTTGCGGACTTTCCTACAGCATCGCAATCACAATCGTAGATGCAACTGAGAGATCCATATCGTAAGTTTTTTTGTTTTGTTTAAAAGGCATTTCTCTTTTGACACACTACCGTCTATTACTATCAGGACACCCATTTTCAGTATTTATCTTTAGATTTTTAATTTTGTCGTTTAAATTTTGATCTCGCAAAATACCAATAAATGTACTCAAATTTGATGTCCAATATTCCCACGATATAGGTAAGATGTCAATTCCATAACATTATATACAAAAAAAATTCTAATCTGAATATTTTCTAAACATATGAATTACTTTTTCCTTCATATCTTTCACAATAATACTTCAGTCAGGAAAAAAAAAATTTGAATCTTTCTAAATGCTTGGTTCCAAAATTAAACTCGTGTACCCTACAATAAAAACATTGCGCGATTATTTAATGGAATTTACATAATACCTACATCATGGGCTTCTGGAACGTATAATTTTAGTAAATTTCCTGTTTTTGATTAAAAATGTGAGACTCCAAAATCAACAGTCTACGAGTAAAGGCTAAAAAATGCGTGTTCTGATACCTTCGATCGGTAGCGCATACTTTGAGAACTTCTTACAACTGCTTAATATCATCCAAATGTACATAAAGTTTGTTCAGACGTTGGGAATTATACAGTTTTACTTATAATTTTTTCATTACTTAAACAAGAAATAATACACTTTTTAACGTGATTTACGGAAACCGATGTGAATTTTTTGTCTCAGATTATACATCCTAATCACCTGTCACGGCTTAGCTTGGACCAACTTTCACTGCAAAGATGCTTGTCCATTCCGATTTTTTGCTGATTCTTATTTGGTGAAGGTTTTGCTGATTTATCAGGAAGTCCAGCTTTCAACAGATGTGTGGATGCACTCGATGGCTGTCAGATTCGAATAATATGCTCATCGAATGCTTCCCAGATAACAATATGCGCACACGGTGCCACGCACGGTGCAGGCATGAGTGCGAATAAATCGTCACGCGTGTCACGCAGTTCACCAAACAGATGTGTCCGCATATGCGTGACATATGCGTCGCACGTCATGCGAGTCGCACGCGTGTCGATGAAGTGCATCCCTTCTGCAAAGATGGTTTTTAAACGATCCCAATCGTGTCTATCCTTTCTTTCTACAAGGGCATGCTAAAACTGCAAATGATTTTATGCTTTTTTATGTTTTTTCATATATACACGTGGAAAAAGTGAGATTTTATTTGACCTAACTTTTAATTTTCTGCCATTTAAACGAAAATATATATTTTTCTTTACTTACTAGTTTCTTTAACACAATTCGTGGCACGCAAACATTAATTAAGGCTCAAATATACGAAGAATAATATCGCAATGATCGAGTTCGTTGAAATTTTATAACAATTAACTACTGGAAAAGCACTAGTGTACACTACAACATGACGCATGCACAATACAGGTACAAATATCATTTGAAATAAGATAAATACATAAATCATTTGAAATACGATATTAATTTGATTCAACTGAACCGAATTTGATGAATAAAAAATATTATTAACATATTCTTTATATTTATTCAGCAAAGACTACGACGAAATGTGAGTGATGGCTGAATGAGCCTCATTGTGCACGCACGCATTTATCCGTCACTCTATCGCGGAATGTGCTTGCCATTTGCGTGCGATATGGGTCGCATCGTGCGACTCGCACGCGTGCTTGAAGCGTGCGTCGCACGATTGTTATCTGGGTTACGACCAGTAATGCAACAAAAAGCTGTTTTATTCCCTGCATCTTCAAGGCCTCGTGGATCATGAAGGAATTTTTATAGACATTTTTGCTAGATTTCCGGGATCAGTTCATGATGGACGAGTATTGAGATACAGTCAACTATACCGGCCAGGCCAGTATCCTCCTGGAGGATATTTTATTATGGCTGATGGAGAATATGCTTGCATTCAGTACCCAATCACCATCGTGACGCCTTATCGAAATCCGAGACAGAGACAATTACGTGCCTTCAATCATTCACTGAGTAATGCTCGCTCTATCGTCGAAAGGACTTTCGGTGAGATGAAGGTTCGCTGGCGTTATATATTTACAAAAGCCTTGGAGGTAAAAATACCAACAGCCGTGAAAGTCATTGTTTCGTGTGCTGTAATGCACAATATCTGCCTTACGGAGGGAGATATTATTCATCAAGAAATCCGAAGGCATTGGCAACCAATACTGCGTGTGCCACGAAATGCAGTTGCAGGTGAAAACTTTCGCAGAAGAATTTAGCGGACTTTCCTACAGCATCACAATCACAATCGTAGACGCAACTGAGAGATCCATATCGTAAGTTATTTTTTGTTGTTTAAAAGGCATTTCTTTTTTTATACACTACCGTCCGTTACTATCAGGACACCCATTTTCAGTATTTATCTCTAGACTTTTAATTTTGGTGTTTAAATTTTGTTCTCGCAAAATAGCAGTCAATGTACTCAAATTTGATGTCCAATATTCCCACGATATAGGTAAGATGTCAATTCCATAATTCCCTATCTACCCCTGACCATCTTTCAAAACCGCCTTTCAACACCCCATTTTCTATGTTTCTACTTTCGCAACCCTTTTTTTTCGTCTCAGATACACACAGAATATCTAGTTTTCTTACATGCATAGTTTTGTCGTAGTTCTCTTACCTCAAGACTACGGGCGGGGGGGGGGGGGGCAAGGAATGGAAACCGAGAGAGTCACAATTGGTTGACGTTTTATGTTGAGAAGGTCACCAGCCTTCAGCAGCGTTGTATTAGGTTGGAGTTCCCATGTACCGATCTGCCAATTCCCGGCCTACCTCTAGGTAAGGAACCCAAACCTCTTTTTTTTCCACACAAATTTTGTTTAATCATCATTTGTCGTATCTTGCATAGTTTGACCGGTAAAATTGAATTTTTTGATTTTTCATTATTTTTTGTACAATAAAAATGTGAATTTTCGATTTTCCAAGAAAATTCAAAAAGTCGTTATGATAATCTTGTAGGGCGTGCACGCATGCGGATTAATCCGCACGCGTGCGTTCACCACGGATGACAGATGCGTCCTCATATGAGACGCATATCGCTCGCACGGGTGATGGTCGCACGCGTGCGTGTGAAATGCGATCATCGTGCGACTGTACCCTGAATCCTAAAATACTATTTATATATTCAAATATCTATGTCAAATAAATAAATTGTTATTTTGGATTTACAACCAAAACCAAATTATAGTTTTCAACCATAATTTTTCCACTTCACCCGATGGAAAATCACACAACTTTGAAGGTTATATATTTAGCGTCGTGTAAAGGGTGCAAAGCGTGGTATAAACATAGTATAATCAGGCCATCTGACTAAATGTGATTCTACACTGTCCGAGTTATTCTAAGTTATTTAAAATATTATCTTTCTATAACATTGATAGTGAGCACGATTATAATGGCATGATAATATAAGAAAAAATAAGGTTATGTAAAACGCAGAAAACTATAAACAAAGCGGTAAACGCGGGCTGATGGTGGGAGACTCCGGGAGACAGAGCGGGGAGACTACGTGGGCGCGCGACGGCCATCATCATTTCAAAGATATCATTTTCAACAACTGAGCGCGCTTTTTAGACTTCTTATCTCAACGTGAAAGTATTAACATCATTATAAAATTGATTAAAATTGATTAGAAAATTGAAGATCTATCAAAGTATTCAAAAAAGAAGTACTCAAAATTAGGAAAATTCGATTAAACATTTAAGTTGGATTTCTGAAAATACTTGAACAAATTTCTAAAAAGGAAATTCTAAATTTTATGCAATTAAAATTACAAATTGCAGTTATAAAAAATAAAAAGTATTTCATGGGCTATTTGAAATTAAAATTCAAAATTATAATTTTACCAACATTCTCATTTTAAAAAAAACGACATTTAAAATTCAAATTGGGAATTTTCAAAATATTATTTGAATACAAAATAAACATATTTGATTAATTGGAATTTTTTAGATATCCCAATAAAGTTTAAATTTAAGTTTTTAAATAAATAAAGAACGTCGAAGATATTAAAATAGTACAGGCATGTGTTTTTGGCAGCCTATTCTCATGGAGCAAACTTTCAGAGTTCAAAATATTTTTTCTAACCACATAACTACGATTGACTTAGTCGTTTTCTTGCCTCGAAATTTTGTTTTTGTCGAAGTTAATTTTGCAGCTAAAGAAAAGTAAGAAAGAAATTTTCTTTTTAATTTGGAAAAAATATTATAAATATATATAAGAAAAAGTTAGAAAAAGTATTTGGAAATTTTGCACATTTTGTTCCATGAAAAGGCGGACCAATAATTTTTATTATTTTCTTCATATGATACAATTTGGAATATTTCAATTTTTATAAATAAACAATATCTAAGATCTAATTAGATCATTATTATGGAATTATTTATTATCTACAGGATGAACGCACGCATGCGTCGCAGACAGGCTGTCATACGCAGTCATGCGTGAAGTACGTCGTGATGGCGATATGAGACGCATTACGCACGCACTCTATCTACCCGGTAACAAGGAGTTCATTGGAACGCATTGAAACGTTTCAATGCGTTTTAATTGCATTTTTGTCTGAATGCTTATTAATGCGCAAGGCGCAATGAAACGCATTAAAATGAAAACTTAAAATGAACAGCATTAAAAGGCATTGGCATGAATGTGAAGTTAATGAAAGGGCATTTAATGGCATTGAAATGAAGTAAACTGAGTATATGCTACATAACGGAATTAATATTTATGCGCTTCAATGCGAAACGGTGGAATTTACGAAATAATAATTTACAAAAGAACGTATTTTTAAGCTTTTATTTCAAAATACATCGTATTATAATGCTTCTTGTTTTATCGTACATAAATTGTTCTATTTTTGTACTGAACGAAGATTGTGATGCTAAAAATTAATTTAAACAAACTAAGATGGATATTATTTTTGGCATTTCAACATAATACTTTCTATTTTATAGTACAAACATTATTGTACTGAACGAACGAAGAAAGATTTAAATACTTAAAACTAATCTAAACAAATATCACTGGCTTTTTGGTATAGAGTTATAATTAGAGAGCGGATTAGATCCACTGTGAAGTTAGCTGTCGAGCGCCGCTCGGCTCTCACACGCGGAGAACCACGGCTAGACCATCATTTGTTCTTGATAATTTCGAATTGAAAGCGTTAGAAATTTAAAAAAAATTATGAAATGATTTTGTATTTAAAATGTTCCAATTCGAAATATTGTAGATAGGTAAAATTTTGAAAAATGACGATATTTCGAATGAAATCAAAAGGAATTGAACTTGTGTCATTTGCGAATAAAAGAGTTTAAAATGGGATAATTTCAAATTAAAATTGAATTTAATTAGGGAGGAATTTTAATTAATTCTAATTCCAAGCGTTCAGAATTTAACAATTTTACTTTGGATTCAAGAATCTCGGAATTGAATGATTTCAGATTAAAATTGCGAAAGAGGACGATTTTCAAACGTTGAAAATTGAATATTTTTCAATTAAAATTTTCAGAAATAGATCATGTAAAATTCAGAGGAATGAAAACTATGATTGATCAATAAAAGCATTCAAAATGGAATGATTCAAAAGTGAAAACATTTGAATTTTTATAAATTTAAATGAGAAGCGACTAAAATTTTACAATTAGAAACTGAAAACTAAATTGAATATTTCAAAGTAAAAGCTTCTGAAGTTCTAGAAATCTAAATTTTTATTCAATTTAAGAAATTATGATTTAACATAAAAATTGACTAGACAAATTTAAATAGAAAATCAAAAAATAATTTCATATTTTTTTTCACCGTTCAAAATGGAAAAAGTTTCAATTATAAACCCTGTAAAACAGAATCGTTATACAAAACGTTCAGAATAAAAAGTAATTTTAAATGAAAAATATTAAAAAATGAAAAAATGTATACTACAAAAACTTGAAACTTAAACCGAACTTCATTTAAAAGTAAAAAAAAATTAGCCGCGAACAATTGTGATATAAAAACTTTTTTGTATTCAAACCAATTCCAATTTCATTTTAAAATATTTCAAAATTGAAAATTTTCATATTAAAAGCATTTTTTTTTAGTTTTTAATTGAATAATTTTAGATTTAAATATTTTAAATTATTGTTTGTTTTCAATATTAGTCAGTTTTAAATTTAATAATTTTATATTTAAATTTTCTGAATAGTTTGGTTTCAATTTTAAACATACAAAACTGTCTGATTTCTTAAATTTTTCGAAACCGTAGAGTATCAAATTAAAAGACTTGATAGTTGCACGCTTTTCAGTTTAAAGGATTTCTAATCAAAGAATTTTGAATGAAATGCCTTCAGAATAAATTCAAAACAATGAAAAATTAAAACAATTTCTCAAATTTAAGCCTTAAAAATGAGCAGATTTTAGATCCAGGCATTGAATATTGAAGTTTTTTTTTATTTGAAAAATTTTCCAAAAAGTTCGACATTTCAAACTCAGTTAAAAAAAAAACAATTTTTCTATTGAATAATTGAATAATTTCTTCAATTTTTAATGATTATAATTTTAGAATAGAATTCTGAATTTTCATGATAAGCGCTAAATTTCCAATCAATTTTTATGACAAATCAGATTTTTCTTTTTTTATAAAAATTTATATTTCTAGATTTTCCGAAGCTTTTACTTTGAAATATTCAATTTTTTCAGGTCAGTTCAGTTGAATTCAGTTTTCTTAGTAACCCCTAATAGCACGGAACATTCCGGGAACGTTCCTGGAACGTTCCGCGGGCACCTTCGGAACGTTCCAGCGGAACGTTCCAGGAACGTTCCCGGAACGTGTAAAATGTCCGCCCCTTGGGAACGTTCCACTGGAACGTTCCAGGAACGTTCCAATGGGACCTGAGGGGAACTTTCCATTATTGTTATTTTTAACAACAATTATCTCGTAAACCGTAAGAGATAGGTAAAAATGGATGTCATTTTTGAGTTTTGAGTACCGCATATACTACACTATAATATGATATCCGTATCATAAACTGACATCGATTTTGACCTATCACTTACGGTTTACGAGATATT
Organism: Andricus curvator; assembly: GCA_932195095.1. Classification (NCBI taxonomy): domain Eukaryota; kingdom Metazoa; phylum Arthropoda; class Insecta; order Hymenoptera; family Cynipidae; genus Andricus; species Andricus curvator. Next base: position 168,003 of record CAKNYM010049503.1, read on the forward strand.
TATTGATAATAATAACAATAACGTTAATTTATGTTTGGAACGTTCAAGTGGAACGTTCCTGGAACGTTCCCAAGCGGCGGACATTTTACACGTTCCGGGAACGTTCCTGGAACGTCCCGCTGGAACGTTCCGAAAGTTCCCGCGGAACGTTCCGGGAACGTCCCAGGAACGTTCCGTGCTATTAGGGACGCCATTCCTTCATTCATTGCGGTGCGCTCTTCTCTGAGTGAATCTGCATAAGCATCCGATTCGCTCAAAGCTTGTTCCAAACTCTTCACTTCTTCTTTTTCAAAATAAAAAATCATTTTCAAATTTCCTAGGAATGTTCATAAAATCTTTACAAATTTTTAATTATTTTCAAATCTTTTCAAAACTTTTAAATATCTCTTAAACTAACTCGATTGTTTCTAAATTAATAATTGTTGAATTATTATTTATTCTTCAAAATTTATTTTTAAATATTCTTTATTCTTCTTGTAAAATTAATTTTGCAAAGTTAAAAAACATTTCAAATTTTCCCACGAATCTGAAGAAATTTTTTTTATTATCTCAAAACCTTTCAAAATCCTTAAGCGCATGTAACACTTATCCGATTTGTACTTTACCGACATATTTTTTATCATACCAATTCCACACGAAATGAGATATCGATATGAAAGTTTGTGTGAATAAAGAAAAGTTGCAATTATAATAATACGTTAAAATTTACGTTAAATGGTCATGTCGTAATTGCAAGAAGTTTATTTTTTAGCCTTAAAAAAATAAAAAAACGAAGGCATTGAAGTCGGGCCCCTGCATGTTGGCAGTTTGCTAACGGCGGCTTCAAGCGGGTTGCCAACATGCAGGTGTCCGACTTTAATGACAGCAACTTCGTTTTTTTTATTTTTTAACGCTGAAAAATAAACTTGTTGCAATTACGACATGACCATTTAACGTAAATTTTAACGTATTATTATAATTGCAACTGTTTACATATTTATTTGGTTTGTTTATTAGTTGTAATGCCATATTACTTTACCATTACTTTACCGTTACGCTGCAGCGTAACGCATGCGTTCGGCCGGTCCGCCAGGGTTGTTTCTCATTTGATTTCCCAAATTTTCAACTCGATATCGCGTTTGGTGTGAACGCAAGTTGGTTTTGAAAAAAATGTAAAAAAAATTTTGAGGTTACGCTCACATGGCCTTAAATTGAAAAGCTTTTCAACTTACCTGCTAAATTTAATATTACTCCCTCTCGTATGTTGGCCTTTCCGCCGTTATTCAGAGAGACGAGGATGCGGTATTTTTGCGATGGAGAATGCTTCGCGGCTACTATATCACTTTCGCGTCTGTTCCTCAGTTCCTATATGGTTCCTATTCTTCTTAAATGGCATTAGCCTTATCAATTCAATCTGCCGCAGAAGGCATTGTATGGCATTCAAGTGAAAATATCTCGAAACAGCATTGAATGGCATTAACCCGATTCAATACTTTTTGCCATGAAAGACATTGTATGGCATTAAAGTGGGTGGCTCGGCGAACCGCATTAAATGGCATTAAACCAATTCAATACTTTGTGTCATGAAAGGCATTGTATGGCATTCAAGTGGGTGGCTCGGCGAACCGCATTAAATAGCATTAACGCCAATTCACTTAACAGTATTACCATGACGTCAGTTTAATGCCTTTTCATTTGTGCGCATGGAAAATGATTGGAACGAGACAAGATTTAAGCCGTAAAACGCATTTAATGGCATTTCGGACAAAAATGCAATTAGTACGCATTTCAAGGCATTGAAGTGTCTACTTTTTTAAATGCCATTCTATGCGTCTCAATGGACTCCTTGTTACCGGGTACCCATCACAGCATTGCGACAGGTGATGGCGACATGCGTGCGTTATGACTCGCACAGCGTGCCTCGCATGCATGCGAGTACTGTGCGTCGCACGATTGTTATCTGGGTTAGAACTTTTCTTAATGAAATATGTTTTGGAAGCTTTGGGTACATAGTCGGCAATCTTAAAAAGCCCCAAAAAATACTACGCAGCCGTAGCTTTCATAGAAAACTACTGCGCACTCCTTAAATATTAATTGCAAACCCATCCATGTAGGAACCTTCAGAAAAACCCATGATAAGAACCGATATAGATTCCCATCCTATATTCCTATCTAGATCATAATTTGAGACAGGAATTCAAAAAATGATCCCATATGGGTTCCCACATAGGTTCCAATGTAGTTTACTATGTGGGCTTTTTCAGTAGGGTATCGTGCGCTGTTTGGCTGAAAATGTTAATTTTCGTTTCCTCTTTTGAAGAAAATTTGTATTTTATCGAAAAATGCCATTAATATATTTTGTTCGACTTTTTGAGTACTATTGATATCCGTACATAGAATTTTTTAATATTAAAAAAAAGTGTTATAAAAAATTTTCAAAATGTGCCCACTTTTTGAATTTGTGTCCAAAATGGCTGGCTAAAGAACTTGACCTTCATTTTAGGACACTTGCAGAGAATACCAAAGCCCAATCCCATAGGTTAATTCTTTCGAATGTTATCGTGCTAACAAACCGAAAATCTACAGACAGACAATCAGACAGACACATTAGTAAAAAACTGTTTTTTTGGGTTCAGGGGGTCCCAAAACGTGGACATTTGACAAAGACCGGGGGGGGGGGGGGCAATTTTCACACAAATCTCATACGTTCTCTAGATGACAATGTTTTTTTATTTAATGGAATTTACATAATACCTACATCATGGCCTTCTGGAACGTATAATTTTAGTAAATTTCCTGTTTTTGATTACAAATTTGAGACTCCAAAACTAACAGTCTACGAGTACAGGCTAAAAAATGCGTGTTCTGATACCCTTCTAGAAATAATCGATTGGGCACGATTCATAACTATTAAGAGTGATCAAAAGTTGAATCGGTTTAAATTGTTGCTAATTGTGTCAATTGTTTCCAATCGCGTTGAATTGAGTAAATGCACTTGCCTGCAGTGCGCCCTCTGTAGTTTTCGTTTGTAACACACATGACGCGCACGTGTTTATAGGTTGGAAATTGAATTTTTAACAATTCAACAAAAATTTCAAGTACAAAAAATAGACTGTTTGTTCAGGCGGTATACCGAATGAAGAGTCAAAATTATGTGGGTTAAGGATACGTAAAAATCATGCCATCTAACGATGTGACAGTGATATAGTGTCTTTATCAAGTAGGCAGTAGTAGTTTGATTTAGCGAGTATATTATTGTAAAACGATTATTTACTTCTTTTTAAATTCATAATGTTGACATTTTTTTGTTTGAAAGCAAAAAAAACCGCTTGTAAATAATTATCGCAATATCAAAATGTTGCAGTGACAACTTAACCTCTGATTCAGAATAATAGATACCCAATTGAAAACGATTGGGATCATTAGAACGTAGGATGGCGCCAATATTTTGAAACTCGGACTAAATAAAGTGTTGGTAACTCATTAAATTCTTTTAATTTTTAGTAGACAAACTTATCCAATCTTTTTAAATGTCTTGCCCTTTTCAAGGGTGGCGATTCGGCGGACGATTTCAAATTCCCGGTCAAGTTTTTCAATTTTCCCAGTCAACTAAAAGTAACATATTCATATTTGCCGCAAAACGCAAACATTTATTTTAATTCATGACGTTCATTCTGAACATCCTTTAACACAACAAGCAGAACATTGCAAAATAAATGAATTTTTAAAAAATACTTGAATTTTCCACTAAAAATATCAATTTTTTACAAAAAAATGAAATAGTTAAACTTTTAGTTGGAAAAATTAATTTAAAAAAAAACGGATTTTCAACAAAAAAGTTGAATTTCCAACCAAAGTGATGAATTTTCAAATAAAATTATGAATCTTCAACTGAATAGTTGAATTAAAAAAAAAAGTTTCAACTAAAATTATGAATATTTAACTGGAACACTTGAATTTTTGACCAAAAAGATGAATTTTTAAACCAGAAGATTAATTTTCAAATAAAAAGAATTATTTTGTACAAAAAATACAATTTTTTAACAAAATACATGAAGTTTTAACAAAATAGTTGAATTGTTGATTAAAGAAGACAAATTTTCAAACAAATAGTTGAATTTTGAAAAAAAAAAAAAATTTTTAACCGAAAATGTAATAGTAACATTTTTAGTAAAAAAAAATTAATTTTAAACCAAACATACGAGTTTTCAACCAAAACAATGAATAGTCAACTGAAACAGTTGACTTTTCAAGCAAAACAATTAATTTTCAGTAAAAAATATAAATTGTCAACCAAAACCTAAATAATTAAATTTCAATTTAAAAAAATTAATGTTCAACCAGACAAACGAAGTGATGAATTTTCAAATAAAACTGTCAATATTTAACTGAAACAGTTGAATTTTAAACCAGACAGATGAATTTTCTACTGAAATGATGAACCTTTAACTAGAATAATTGAATTTTGGACCAAGAAGATGAATTTCTACCAAAAGACGAATTTCCAACTAAAAAAGATCATTTTTCTACCAAAAATTGAATAAATAAATTTGTAGGCAAAAAAAGAAAGTTCAAAAAAAGAAAAGAATTTTTAACTAAAATTATGGAATGTTTAACTGCAATAATAGTTACATTTTCATCTAAAAAAAAAAAAATTCAACCAAAAAACATTAAAAAAAAAAAGAATAGTTGAATTTTATGCCAAAAAGATGAATTTTCAGCCATAAAGATTATTTTTTTACAAAAAAAGTCAAATTTTCCACAAAGTACATAAATTTTTAAACGAATAGTTTAATTTTTGAATGAAAAATATCGATTTTCAACAAATAGTTAAAGTTTCACCAAAAAAAGATGAATTTTAAATTAAAATGATGAATCTTCCAAGTGACAGTGATAGTGGGACAGAGGGTGACGAATTAACAAGCAAAAATACTAATATCCGTAGGATATTAGAAGATGAGGACGAATATGAATAGCTTTACTCTCAGTTAATTTTAATTGTTCTGTACCTAAAATACTTCAAGTAATTTGTTTAATAAATTAGACGTTTTTTATACAAAATTATAGACAATGAAATTAATAATTTGATGAAAAAACTTCACCACATTGGCAAATTTGTTGATAACAGCACTGTCAGCTCGCGGAAATGATTACAAAACATTTATTTAATTTTTTTCATGAACATATTGCTTAAAATGTGTTGTCTCGAAAAAAAGTAAATAAAAGTTTTCAAATAATTCCCGCGAGACGAAAGTGCTGCCATCAAATTGCCACTTCATAACCTCGAAATCCTACTACCGATTGGCCCGATTGGGAACGATTGGGAACGATTGAAACTTTGCAACACTCAATCGTTCCCAATCGTGCACACACGATTAAGAAACACGATTAGAAACAATTCAAATTTCGTTCTATCGTTCTGAATTGTTTTTAATTAATTATTTCTAGAAGGGTACCTACGATCGTTAGCGCATACTTTAAGAACTTCTTACAACTACTTAATATCATCCAAATGTACATAAAGTTTTTTCAGACGTTGGGAATTGTACAGTTTTGCTTATAATTTTTTCATTACTTAAATAGGAAATAATACTTTTTAACGTGATTTACAGAAACCGATGTGAATTTTTTGTCTCAGATTATACATCCTAATCACCTGTCACGGCTTAGCTTGGACCAACTTTCACTGCAAAGATGCTTGTCCATTCCAATTTTTTGCTGATTCTTATTTGGTGACACCTCCCGAATATTTGAAAGCAAAAATGAGAAACATCGTTAGGTGGCCTTTTTATATATCTTACGTTTCGATTTTTAAGTACGGCCTTTTTTAAACCTTAACTTGAAAACAACTCGGTCTTAAAGTTTTATTGGTTAAATCCTTCAGTTTTGCATCCGAGCAAAAGGTCCTACGTGTTCAAGGACAAGAGATATGTGGACAATTGAAATTGGTTTAAAACGGTAAGAAAATCAGTTGGAAATTGCTTCTTTCTGGTGCCTTTCGTACAAAAAACAAAAACAAAACATTACAAAGTCAAAATATAGTATATAAAATTCCCCGTAAAACTAAAAAATACAAATCGACTGCTCCTACTGAGAAAAATACATGATTCCTTATAGCTGTTAATAAACATGCAGTTAATTTGCAGTGCATTCTACATAAAAATTTAGTTTTTATTAAGTTTCAGTACACCAAATTCCCTGCAAAACTATCCAAAAATTAAATGTTTTAACTGCAATAGATCCTACGCTATCGTTTCCTGAAATAGACTAATTTTTCATAAAATCTTGGTTAACGCGTAGTTTCCGAAACCATCTCGCTTCGTTGCACCAAACATTCTTGTGTCTATCTCATATAGTCTAATTTGAACAATTTTGCTTCCTCATAGAGGAAGCTTTGTAATGGTAACATTTTCCAAAATTTTTAAATTCATTTAATTAAAACCTCCCTAATTTAAAAATGTCTAATACAATGTTCTAAGCAATTGTCCGGATGTGTGTGTATGTGTGGATGTGTGAATGCGTGTGTGGATGTGTGGATGTCACGCTTTTTTGTGAACACGATAACTAGAAAACGGTTGCAGATAAATTGATGAAATTTGGAGAGCTTATTTTTCTCACTAATATCTTGAAACTGACCGAAGGATTTCTAAAAATATTTATTGCATTTTTTTTAAGCACTAAATAAGTTTTCAAAAATCGGTTTTTTATAGTAAAACTTTTTTCATTCGCATAATTCAAAGTTGATGCAAGAATATTAAAGATTCCTTGGTTCGAGACGAATCGATTGACCTATAATACCAATACATTTTATTGAAGAGTAGGGAAGTTATGGTAATTTATATATTTTGAAAATAGGTTTTTTATACTAAAACTTTTTTCATTAACATAATTTAAAGTTGATGCAAGAACAGAAAAGATGTGTTGATTCGAGTCGAATCGATTGACCTATAATATTAATATATTTTATTGAAGAGTAAGGAAGCTATGGTAATGCATAATATTTGAAAATACGGTTTTTTATAATAAAACTTTTTTTATTAGCATAATTCAAAGTTGATGCAAGGATATAAAAGATTCCTTGGTTCGAAACGAATCGATTGACCTATAATATTAATGCATTTTATCAAAGAGTAGGGAAGTTATGGTAATTTATATATATTGAAAATCGGTTTTTTATAGTAAAACTTTTTTCATTAACATAATTCAAAGTTGATGCAACAACAGAAAATATGTGTTGATTCGAGACAAATCGATTGACCTATAATATTAATACATTTTATTGAAGAGTAAGGAAACTATTGTAATGCATAATATTTGAAAATACGGTTTTTTATAGTAAAACTTTTTTCTTCAACATAATTCAAAGTTAATGCAAGAATATGCAAGATTCCTTAGTTCGAGACGAATCGATTGACCTAAAATATTAATACATTTTATCGAAAAGTAGGGAAGTTATGGTAATTTATATATTTTTAAACTTGTTTTTTATTGTAAAAGTTTTCTTATTCTCATAATTTAAAGTTAATGCGAGAATAGAAAAGTTGTGTTGATTCAAGACGAATCGATTGACCTATAACATTGATACATTTTATTGAACAGTAAGGGAGCTATGGTAATGCATAATATTTGAAAACGCAGTTTTTTATAGTAAACTTTTTTCACTAACATAATCCAAATTGATGCAAGAACGAAAAGATTTCTTGATTCGAGGCAAATCGATTGATCTATAATAATACCCTAGTAGAAATGTCCGTGGTATGCCGGAATTCACCACCGGCAGAGTACTGATTCAGTACTGACAGCCAGTACTGACCTCCGGAATCCTGCCAGTACTGGCAGAACGTTGGTCTGAAGACCGAATCAGTACCAGTTCGGTGGTAAATAAAAATTCTTATTTGTCAAAGAAATTCTTAAAAATGCTACTAGAATGTTTTCGAAGGATGAAAAATATCAAATCG
>CAKNYM010049503.1:175949-190358 GCA_932195095.1 Andricus curvator
GCCGTATTTACGACCCTGATCAGGTAAGAATAAGGCCCGGATAGATTGCCCTTTTTATTCAGTAACGCAGTTTATTGAAACTTTTCATAATAATGATAATGATTAATAGTCGCTTTCGTAAAAAAAGGAGAAAATACATTAATTCATGTCGATTTTTTTTCATCTAGTATATTAGATTTTTTTACAATAGTTTAACAATAATCTACGGTGCTCTGCTACGTAAAATGCTTGAAATAATAATATTGCAATTTCATCGCATTATTAATCACTATAAATAATAATTAATCAAATTCTGATATCGTAAATTATTTATTATGTATTATGTTGAACAATAATTTTTATTCTAGCTTTAATAAATAAGTTCGTATATTCATATATCTAACTATCATAATGGTATGAACGATAAACCACGATTCATGGATAAAAGACTTGATTTAAAATTTGAAGATTTGAATCTTACCGCCTTGGGCAAAAGTTCGGCTGTGGTGCGCCAGGGCGCGCAACGATTTGCCTCTCTCGCAGTCGAAACGGCGCGCCGAGTGTTTAAGACAGGAGTCGAGGCGTCGAAAATCATACTTACTTGGCATAAATGCTACCGTGATCAACAAGATGGTTACTGCAGGGCGAGGCTCTTCTATTGCACTATGGTCGAGCTGACCCTTGCTGCTGCGAGATATCCGAATGTGGATATCTCGGACGTATAATTTTTGTTAGTCGCGACTGTGTACGCGGGCTGTACGGATACGGTAAATTGTATAGTACTTGACAGAATTAAAAATGATTTTAATATACATTATTGTATGTTAATAATATGTATTTTAATAAAACTTCACATTATATCTCATTTAACTCCCTGATTATTCCTACGATATCCCTGGGACAATACAGAACATAATTAGAATCAAATGGGATATCGCGCAATATTCTATTGCTATAAGGAGCTATTTATATGCCAGTAGTGTGCCAGTACTGTGCCAGTACTGATAGTCAGTACTGAGTCAGTACTGGACAAGCTCCGAAAATCAGTACTGGACAGCGTTACAAGCCAGTACTGGCCCAGCACTGGCCCAGTACTGGGAGTCAGTACTGCCAGACCGGCAGTCAGTACTGGGTCAGTACTGCGCCGTTCGTACATTTCTACTAGGGTAATAATACACTTTATTGAAGATTATGGAAGTTATACTCATTTATAATATCTGAATCATCAGTTTTAAACAGAAAAACTTTTTTCATCATCATAATTCAAAGCTGATGCATGAATAGAAAAGACATTTTGATCATACATTTTCAAATAGAGTAATTCTGACAATTTTTGTAAAGAAATCATAAAGCTGGGAAAGGGATAGGGTGCGACAGAACTCTTCCTTTCTCTTTTCCAGCTAAAAAAATATCATTTCGAATACAAGATTTGATGTGCCTGATTTGTCTTTGTATTTAAAACATTTTTAGTATTAGTTTGTAATTTTTTATTAATTGTAAATTTCTATTTTTAAATTGAGCAAAATGAAGACTTTGGTTTGTCTATTATTGACAAAAAAAATGCTTCCTCTATGAGGAAGCAAATACATTTGCTAACGGGAAGCAAAGTGCTCGTGAAATGAGCACCATATCATTATAAATACAAACAAAGTGGAAACACTCGAGATCGAATTCACAGCTAATTTGAAATTTGTCCTAGAAAGGTGAGTTCGCTCTAAAAAATACCAATTTGAACAAATTATTAACATTGTTTGAAAACAAACTCAGTTTTGTATCAATTATTTCCAAAGTTATTCAAATTAGACTGTTTTAGGTACAAGTCATTTCATTTTCAATTTCATATTAATTTCTTTATTTGAAAAGTTGGGTCTTTTCTTACTTACTTTTCGAATACATTTTGTATTTATTTATCTTTCAATTATCCCAAATATTACGGTGAAAACTTCCATAATACAGACCAGTAGAATTATGTTTACTTCACTACAATTCTGTTTCAATTCACTAAAATTCTGTTTCAATTCACTAATCTGCGTAATTCGCTAAAAATCTTTTACATTAACTAGAGGTATATTCCATCCACCGAAATACCGTTCATTTCATTACACTTGTTTGATATTCACTACACTTTTGGTTCATTTTCCATAATTCTGTTCAATTTACTACAAATATGTTAAATTCAATGGAAATGTGGCGAATTCACTAGAATTTGTCTAAAATCACAAGAATTTTTTTTAATTTAATAAAATTTTGTTAAATTTGTGTAATTCATTACATTTGTATGAAATTCGCTAAAAATATGTTAAATTCAATAGAAATGTTGTGCAGTTACGAGAATTCTGCTACAATCACAAGAATTCTTTTCAATTTGAAGTTAGGTTAACTTAAATATACAAAGGACCCCGCACCAAATGTACAGAAGAAAGCCTTATGATAAAAAACTTTCTTGTATTTTCGAACCTGCAAACTAAAAATTCGAAAGAAAAATGTCAGAAAGATGGACAGTTTTTAGACAAACACTTGTCGAAAGTTTCGATTTTTACATGTATTTTAATGGAAAAATGCTTATTTTAGCAAAATGTTTTTTCCCTCAAAAACGCTATGATAGATTTGACTAAAACTTTCATATTTTGACTATCAGGCGTACCGAATCAAAAGATGCATACCCACGAACTAGAAAGATTAACGATTCTTTGGGTATACAGCATGTTTTTGGGGGTGTTTTTGTACCCTAAACATCCAAGTAACATATGTAAATCATAATTTCTTAGTGACTAAAATCAATAGAGATTTTTATTCAACTGCTACGATATGAAACGACTTTCCAATAAGTGGAGTAAGTGTACATAGCAAGAATATGTTTTGACCTAATTTTAGGGAATGTTTTACCATCCTTAAACAATGAGTCTGAAGTTCCTAACGCATTAATCAATAAAGAAAAATAATTTTATTTTTAAATGCATGAAAGCTGCTACTTTAAGACGGAAAATAGTCGCATACAACCCTAAAAGTTTCTTAAAGCACTTTCAACCCCTCATCAGATATAAAACTCATCCAAGCTACCCCTAAATATTTTTAAAATTCAACAAAACCAACCTAATTGAAAAATCCGCCCAGTTTTTGCTGATACGCGACTATTTTCTGTCATAAAATAGCAGCTTTCATGCATTTAAAAATAAAATTATTTTTCGTTATTGATTATTGCGTTAGGAACTTCAGACTCATTGTTTAAGGGATGGTAAAACATCCCCTAAAATTAGGTCAAAACATATTCTTGCTATGTACGCTTACTCCACTTATTGGAAAGTCGTTTCATATCGTAGTAGTTGAATAAAAATCTCTATTGATTTTAGTTACTACGAAATGATGATTTACATATGTTACTTGGATGTTTAGGGTACAAAAACACCCCCAAAAACATGCTGTATACCCAAAGAATCGTTAATCTTTCTAGTTCTTGGATATGAATCTTTTGATTCGGTACACCTGATAGTCAAAATATGAAAGTTTTAGTCAAATCTATCATAGCGTTTTTGAGTAAAAAAAACATTTTGCTAAAATAAGCATTTTTCCATTAAAATACATGTAAAAATCGAAACTTTGGACAAGTGTTTGTCTAAAAACTGTCCATCTTTCTGACATTTTTCTTTCGAATTTTTATTTTGCAGGTTCAAAAATACAAGACAAAATTTTTTTTAGAATTTTTTATCATAAGGATTTTTTTTGTACATTTGGTGCGGGGTCCTTTGATAGAAATTTGGTGAATGTACTAGAATCTCGACTAGAATTTGGTTAAATTTGCCATAATTCTATTACATTTTCTAAAATTTTGTTTAAATCACTATAATTCTTTTAGACTCGCTAGGATTTTGTTATATTCTCGACAATTCTCATTAATGCACTACAAATGTCTTGAATTCACTATACAGTTCTGTTAAATGGACTACAATTCAAGGCTCAATTCAAGCAACATAGGTCGGATTTTAGAGTTGTCTTAGGTCTGAAATGTCAGCGAATTTCAATTCTTGGATTTTGAGATGACCATGCCTTAGCTTCAGGCATACGCCCCATAAGTATATTAAATTGGAAAAGTGTATTAACTTTTAAAATAACTTCAACTGCAAAAAATGCCTGCACATTGACAAAATAAATTATATTTTACTGCTTAATCATACAATATTTTTTATAAATGTGTACCTTTAAACCAATAATATCCTTGTATATAATTCTTTTATTTAAATTCTTTTTTATTTTCAATTTCATCATACACTGCAGAAAATATTTTTATTCTTAAGTTTACAACACTACTTACGGTAAAAGCACCAATTCTTGGCACCTTAACCCAATTAGTTGCATACCAAAAACTGAAATGCAATAGGATATCTCGGGATATCCTGCAAGGCGGAAATTTGGATATCATTGAATTGAAATTAAACTTCGGCTTAGTCAATATAACGGTCGTCATCATCCTTTAAGAACAGGAGTAGGACATGACTGTCACACGACACTTCCCTCAGGAGAGAGGGTGGTAACTCATCGATTTCTTTTTCCAGTTCTCTGACGTGCTCCACAGTTTTTTGTACATACTGTGGCAACTTTTGGAATACTAAGTTTCCAGCAGCATCGCCTTTTAATGCAGTCAACTCGGCTTGCACTGCTTCTATCAGAAGGGGTTCTACTTGCGACAGGTATTGCTGAATTTCTTCTACGCTGGGCGCTCTGCACTTTAAATGATAAAACCACAACGTGAACTTCTGGATTTGCTCAGCAAGGCTGAACCATTGAATGCAAAAACATTTTTCGTGGAAATTTTCCCACATTTCCAATTCCAAGTTGCTTCTTAAGAAGTCGGCATCATCTACGTAACAGAAAAACAGTTCTTACCTTCGCGTGATTGCTTCGAAAAATATTTAAGGGGCCGTCCATAAACTACGTTACCAATTTTGGGCTAGTGTTATCCCCCCCCCCCCAATCCGGCTCTTTAGCCATTGGCTAAACACGGATTTCACGTTTATGCTGCATTTGTTCGCGTTGCTAGTGAGTGGAATTTTCGACAAAAAAGAAGACTTTAAAAAAACAGTTGAATTTTCAACAAAATAATTCAAGTTTTAACAAAATAGTTGAATTTTTAATCAAGCAGTTGAGTTCTCAAACAAAAAAAGATGAATTTTCAACGAAAAATGTAACAGCTGATATTTCAGCCAAAGAAGATTTTAATTTCAAATCAAAAAGAAAGACAGATGAATTCTCAACAAGAAAGTTAATTTTTATTCAAGAAAGATGAATTTTCAATTGAAAAATTTAATTTTTCAATAAAAAATGGAATAGTTACATTTTTAGTTTAAAAAATTAATTTTCAACAAACAAAAAAATAATTTTCTACCTGTTACATTCAACCAAAAAAGACGAATTTTTAACAAAAGTAGTTGAATCCTCAACCAAAAAGATGAATTTTCAAAAAAGAAGATTTATTTTCTCTCCAAAAAGACGAATTTTTAACAAAATACATGAATTTTCTGCAAAGCAGTTGAATTTTCAACCTGAAAATATGAATTTTCATCAATAAAGATAATTTTCTACCAAGTAGTTAAATTTTCAAAGAAATACTTGATTGTTTACATATAGTTAATTTTTTTACAAAAATAATTGAACTTTCAACCAAAAAGATGAATTTTCTACCAGGAAGATTAATTTTCTACTAAAAAAGATGAAATCTCGACAAAATACAATAATTTTCAAACAAACAGTTGCATTTTTGACAAAAAGATTAAATTTGTACGAAAAGATTAATTTTCTACCAAAAAGACGAATTTTTAACAAAATACATTAATTTATAACCAAACAGTTGCATTTTTAATAAAAAATGATGAATTTTCAACCAAGAGAATTAATTTTCTACCAAAAAAGACGAATTTTCAACAAAATAGCTAAATTTGCAATCAGACATGAGATTTCAACTGAAATGATGAATCTTAAAAAAAAATTGATTTTGAACAAAAGAGTTTAACAATCGGTTAAATATTCAATTATAATTACTTATAAAGATCTAGTCAACACCGTAACATCACAAAATTAATTCAACTGCATAGTTGAATTTTCAACGAAAAATATGACTTTTTAACCGAGAAGATTTAGTTTTTACCAAAAAAGACGATTTTTTAACAAAATAGGTGAATTTTCAACTAAAAAAGATAAATTTTTGACCAAATAGTTAAATTTTTAAAAAAAGAGATAAATTTTGAACCATATAGTTGAATTTTTAACTAAAAAAGATACATTTTTTACCAAAAAGATAAATTTTGAGCCAAACAAAATGACTTTTTAACAACGAAGTTCAACTTTCAACCAAGTACTTTAATTTTTGACCAAAAAAACGATGACTTTTTAACAAAATAGTTGCATCTTTAAGAAAATAATTGAATCTTCAACCAAATAGTAGAATGTTTAATCAAACAAGATGAATTAATAATACAAAGGCCGAATTTTCTATCCAAAAAGACGAATGTTCGACAAAACAGTTGAATTTTTGACCAAAAAAGATGACGTTTGAACAAAATAGTTGAATTTTTAACCAAATAGTTGAAGTTTCAACCTACAAAGATAAATTTTCAATCAAATGGTCAAATTTTCGAGAAAAAAATTAAAATTAAACCAAAACTAAAATATTTGAATTTTCAACAAAAAAGTTTATGTTCAAACAAGAAAGATGACTCTTATACCAAAAAATATAAATTTTTTATTCGAAAGGACGAATTTTCTATACAAAACAGTTGCATGTTCGACCAAATAAGATTACTTTTAATTCACGTGAAAAATCGGACCCATGGTCCGATTTTCAAATAACAAAGTATTATCAATTATTGACAAAGAATTAAACGAAGGATATAAGCTAACGAATGAATTTTTAAAGAAAAATCCTGATCTCCTGATAACATGTGCATTGTGCAGATAAGGGTAATATTACAATTGCATTTTTGAAAAGTGATTATAACAAAAAAATGATGACAATTCTTGAGATAATGTAAATTCAGTTCTTTCCTTATCTTATGATCTCATTAAAGCTCACAAAGTTGATTATCCACTAAGACCTGTAATATCAACAATAGGTTCTCCGACAAGAAAATTAGAAGAATTACTTAGTAACATCATTAAAAAATCAACTACAATTTCAAAAAACTCAGTAAAAAACAGTACAGTTTTTCTTGAACTCATTGAAGGAATTACAATTCCTCATGATTACATCCTAGCTTCTTTCGATGTAATTGCTATGTTCCCGAACATTCCTTTAGATAAAGTTAAAGAATCAATTGAAAAAAGATGGGATTACATGAAGCAACACACTTAAATTCCAATTAAAAAGCTTATTGAAGCAATCGATTTTGTTTTTCATTCGATTTATTTTCAATTTGATGGCAAATTTTATAAACAAAAATTTGGAAAACCAATAGGATCTGTTTTCTCACCTATTTTAGCAGCAATTGTCAAAGAAGATTTAGAAAATACTGTTTTTAACAAAATGGAGATTACAATTCACTTCAGAAATAGAAAAAGAAAAAAACCTCAATTTCTAGATTTAACTCTGATTAAAACAGATGATGGTAGAATCATAACGGATTGGTACAGAAAACCATCATTTTCAGGACGAACTTTGAGCTTTCTGTCAAATCACTCAATACAAATGAAAATTGCAATTGTTAAAAATATGGTTGATAGGGCTATACCATTATCACATCAAAGTTTCCATAAGGAAAATATTGAAATTTGCAAACAGATCCTTTTTTTTTAACCATTATCCACCCTTGTTCATTGAAAAACATATAAACAACAGAATTCATCAGATTAATCAGAAAGAGAACAATTTAATTAACACGCAGAGACAAGAGAATTTGATAAATATAAATCGGTTGTTTTACCTTATTTTGATAAAATTTCATGAGATCTTTGCTAAGAGAAATTGGGTTACATACAAGATATAGAATTCCATTCAAAAGTAACAGAACTGTTAAATTGGGAAAAGACGTACGTTACAAACTGGAAAAACAAAATGTTGTTTATAAAATAAAATGTAGGAATTGCAAGGCAGTATATATAGGCCAAACTAGGAGACCACTAAGACTGAGCAGAGATGAACATCAAAATAATCTTCGAAGGAGTCAGAAATACCATAGTGTGTTGTCAAAACATAGAATCACAAATGGACATGAGTTCGATTGGGATGGTGTTAAAGTCCTATATAATGAAAGAAATCAAAGAAAAAGGGAATTCATGGAAATGTTATACATAAAAAGAGAGGGAAACAATGCAATCAATTTGAAAAAAATACCTTTCAAAACATAACAAAGCTTTTGATAGTTTTATCAAATTTTTGTAGGAAACCTTTCAAAATTATAAGGTTCTGTTCATTCTCAATCATTAATTGGCATAAAAGATATCCGAAATATCAGGGATTGACACGTATAAATTTGAAATGCGTCCAGAAAAAAATTAAAATAATGTAAATAACAGTATGATAAGAAGCTTCAGTCTCATATGTACATACATTACTAATATTAAGCATAAGATAGATAAATGTGTTCCTAGTATCCTATAAAATTATACCCTGATGAGGAGATCTAATGTGATCTCGAAACATGTTGGTCCCAAAAGTAGTATAAAAAAGACGGAGAAAGAGAAAGGAAATGAGAGTGAGGATGGCTTGGTTGTCTCTTTTCCAAATCTCTCAATTCTTTTGCATATATTGAGCTTTTCGAATATGTTTTTTCAAAATAGCTGATTTTTGGATTCATAATGTTTCAGAGCCTTTTTGTTCAAAAATAGAATTTTTTGCACAGATTGACTTGATAATATTGTGTTTCTAATTTTCTTCTTAAAAAATCGTTGAATTTTCAACAAAATAATGGAACGCACAAATCCTTATCTAAGTTCGTAACGTTACTTCCACCAGACCCCCCCCCCCCTTGTTACCAACCGTAGTTTTTGGCGCGATCCCCTCTACCCCTGAAATTGGTAACGTGGTTTACGGACGGCCCCTCAGCTTTCAAAATTACACAATGAATATATACGTCAAAAGAAAACATACCTTCGTTTGGGCGCTCTAAAGACTCTAGTCTATCTAGATCAGCTTCGGAGAAGTTTAAGAAATCGCATAGATGCGAGTTGACCAGATATTCTTTAATATCTTCTGCAAGGAAACATGTAAATGTTAATGTGTTGATTTGTTCCTTTTCACCCATCATTATTAAAATGGTTATTTACATAAGGTAATAAACATATTACCAAGAAGGCCGTTTAGGTCGGGAAAAACCTTAAAATCAGGGAAAAGTCAGGGAATTTCTATAAAAGGCACTTTAAATAACTGAAGGCCGAGGGATCAAAAGGGCCTAACTGACATTTTTTACGAAATTGAGGTTTTTGCATTATTGGATTCATTGAACAAATCCCCACAACGAGATATAATGCAAAAAATTCAAAAAAAAATTTTCAACTTGAAAAACGAAGGCGAAATGAGCCACGGGCCTAAGTCGAGGGGTATCGAGGGATCAAAAGGGCCTAACTGCTTATTGCGCCCTATGGGAAAACGTGGTTTTTACATGCTTTGCCGAGGTTATAGCATTCGGTGATGATCTTTGAATCACCTCAGTGTGTCCGGATGTTACCGTCGGCTTCAAGGAAGCAACCTGCGGTCGATAATTTTAATTTTTTTTGGTTATGGTGCTCCTGTCATAACAAACGTCATCGCCTGTTTGGTGTGTTCCGAGGATTACTCAAATTTGTAAGTATACGAATCAAAATTTTGAAAAAGTGCAAACGGGGTGTCATAAAGGAAACTCTAACGAGCATTTTTGTTGTTTTGTTTTTTCTCTAGCGTTAAAATTGGCGGAGAATGCCGCGAAAATCTGAGGCTCGGCGCGTGTCGCGAATGCGTGGCGAGGAATATACGACTCGCAATTTGCAGATAGGCCCTTTTGATCCCTCGGTACCCCTCGACTTAGGCCCCTGCTTATTTCGAAAGCTCATAACTTTTTTGGATTTAAAGTCAATCAATTCAAACTTGGGGGACGAACGTAAAATGGTATCAACAATATATAATACAAATATCAACTTCATTCACTAATATATTTCGGAATGAAAACGTTTTTTCCCCGACCTGTAAAATTATGAAATTGTCAGTCAGGCCCTTTTATTCCCTCGGCCTTCAACTGTAAAGGATAATAAATTTCAAATTTTCTTAATTTAAATTTGAAAATAGTTTTATTCCGATTATAAAAGATTGTATGTCAAAAAATTTACAAGATTAAGATTCTTTTATTTCAATATTAATGGTCAGGGAAAAAGAGAAAATTGGTGAGGGAAAAGTTACGAAATTTTTAAAATGAAGTTTTGCGGCCATCCTGGTATAATCTTCTTGTTACTTATTTATTTGCCCTGTATTTCCTTTTGTATTTCATTTTTTTGCAGTTGCTTCCTCCTGAGTACTATATTTTTAGTTACAAAATGTATTGTTTGGTGGAAAATTCAACAATATTGTTAAAAAGTCATCCTTTTTGGTTGTAAATTCGTTTTTTGTGTTTAAATTTTAACTATTTTGGTAGAAAATTTACTTTTTCGTTTAAAAGTCATATTTTTCTGTTGAGAATTCAACTATTTTTTTGAAAAATCGTCTTCTTTGGTTCAATTGAACTTCTTCTGATTTAAAATTACAATCTCTTTTGGTTGAGTTATCTACGTAGATTTCTTTTATTTTGTTCAAAATTTAAGTATTTTGTTGAAAAGTCATCCTTTTTGGTCGAAAATTATACTGTTCAGTTTTAATTCCAAATTGTTACTTACTTACTTGTTACTTACTTACCATTCATTCTTTTCATCTTCCTCTTATGCAGTTCAAAGCCAGTCATTCTTTTATACTGAAATTACAAGCACCTGATGTATATTATATGAGCAGATATAAACACATCCCGTAGCAAGAAAAACAATTTTATTGCCTTTTTCAATACAAATGTAGAAATTTAAGTGGTAAAAAAAAAGTTTTATAATTTCATTTATCAATGCCCGTAGCAGGACAAGTTTGGGTGTCGTGTCCTCAAGCTGTTACGGGGAAAAAATATGAAGCAAATGGGACTGAGTGCACGCAACCCATGCTTCTCCTGATACGGCCTTCAATATGAAATTTGTAATTTTTGCAAAATGATATAATGTAGAATAATTACTTACGAAGGTATAATAAATTTCGTTGCTTGCGCGGAACGACATGATGCTGGTAAAGTTTCGCTTCTTATTGCGTTGTGAGGAGCCAAATGCACATTTCAGCGAAGCGTACACTTCAAAGTGTATACTTCGAAGTGTGATCTGAGCACACTTTTAAGTATACACTTCCGAGTATACACTTCGAAGTGTGCTCTGAGCACACTTCCAAGTCCACACTTCCGAGTATAGACATGAAACAAATTTCACCATCTGTTTATTAATTAATTATTTGCGATTTTCCACCCCTACCTGCTATTATATTACGCTTATGCCTTTGCATCGTGCGGTTTTTTTTCTAACACAGTTGCAGCAGAATTTCAACTAAACAATATATAAATACGTTTCTCGTTTTGTTTCTTTCATCTCTTACAGAGTGTCAAAGTATCTCTTCATTTTACCTTATGAGATGAATATCGCTAACGGGACGTGATACATATTATTTTTACGTACTAGTGCCATGCACATTTTTCTCCTGTCAAAACATTAAGGAAGGTATGGAGCAATTATACTTACACGTGCATTCTTTTGAAGTAGCCAAGCATATGAAAGTTTTGAAAATTCCCGCGTGCTACAACCGAGGACGCAGAGCTGCATCTTTTATCTGCGCAGAATACACATTTTTGAGTGTAACACGCGGAGCTCAGTTTGGCGCGAAACTAGTTTAAAATTTGAATGTCCGTAAAGTTAATATTTAATTTTTAATTATTAAAGTAAATTAAGTTAAAATTATTAAAGAAGAAATCCATCCTCTGAAAAGTCTTCTTGGTCCGTTCCGCAATTAAGGGTTTAAAAATCCAACCCTTCGATGAGTGTTCTTCTTTTCGCTCTGAAAACGGTAATTTAGGTGAATCTAACAAAATGAATTGAAACTATTGATTTTAGATAAGGAAAATAACAAAGATGAATTTATTCAATTATTTCAGATGTACAATTTGACAAACGAAAAACCGGACGCGTCCGAGTACAAGTTCCGATCTCTAGAGTCTGACCCTTCGTGACTTCGTCGTCGGGAGGTTCGGTCTCGGTGCCGTCGCAGTGGTCCTTCAGTGGGAGGTGCAGGTGGCAGGTGGCAGGTGAACTCAAAACTTCATGGAGATCGAGAATCTCGAATAAAAAGTTTCGAGATTCTCGACTCGAAGTCGGAAGTATTTATAAAGAATTATGGTGATTGTATACGAATACATGGTGTGAGTGGTAATTATTAAGTGCAATAAAGGTAGGCTGATAAGTGAGATTAAAAAGTGATGTTTAAAAAGGTATTTGTATTTTATTATTGACGATGTATGTGAGGGGTTGAAATTTATAGGTTAGATCGAAAAAATAATTAAGATGGCAGAAAACGAGGGAGACAAGGAACTGGTCACGAAGTTAGGTGTAATAGCAACAGATGGCGCGAAATGTAATAAAAAGACCGATGTCGATAGACACAAGACTGACAAAACTGAAACGACTGAAGCTAACCTAGAAAAGACAGACGAGACGAAAAAACGGGGTAGAGGGAGACCAACAAAAGAAGAAAAATTACTAAGAGAAGCTCAAAATAACAAAAAGATAGATGAGATATTCAAAGTATCGGAAAAAACAGGGACAGAATCAACGATCCAGACCGTAAATCAAAATGCATTAAGCACAGATCAGGCAAAACAGGAAGAGGAAATTTTAGAAAAGGAGAAAAACAAATTTGATTTACCAAACTCAGTGTTAGAGGGTGGGAATTGGGAATCAGCTATAAAATACCTGTGGAATCACCTGCAGGAAACAAAATTTGAGAACAGTCAAATTAAATTACAATTAGAGAAGGAAAAGGAGAATCGCGAAAAAGAGATAAGACAGTTGAAAGAAGAATTGAAAAGGAAAACAGAAGAATAAGAAAAAGAAAGAATAGATTTAAGACGTAAATTAGTTGAAATTAACTACATCGTAGGGACCAAAGAGAATAACCAGATTATAGAAGAGGAGACAATAAACGCAAAAGTAGTGGATATTGAAAATAAAATAAGAAAGGAAAATGACTCAGTTCAAGCGGGGGAATCAATTGTCAATAGGGGAAAGGCGGAGTACACATACAATAGAGACTTTTTGGAAATAAAAAGAGCAGTTGAAGCTCAGGAGAAAAGGGAAAGGAAAAACAATGTAGTGATAAGAGGACTACACATAGGAGGTACTGACAAAAAAGCAGAGGTAAAGGCGTTCTTAAAAAAGAACTAAACACAGAAGTGGAAATTCTCTGGGCCACAGCAGTAGGATTTAGTGAAAAGAAAACAATAATAGCGAAAATAGGTAGCTGGGAAGAAAAGCTATCAATCATGGAAAGGAAAAAAGTATTAAATGGTAAGAAGATTTTTATCGATCATGATCTCACCAGAGAAGAAAGGAGAATACAAAAAGAAATAGTAGACAGAGCCAAGACTGAAAGAGAATAGGGTAAAGAGGTAGAGATAGGATACCAAAAATTGAGAGTTAATCAAGTTTGGATAAGCTGGAGGGACCTAGAGAAGAGCAAGAGAAGGGAAGATGTAAATTTTCAGTAGTCCCAACGACCTTGAACAAAGAACAAAGGCTTGGAACAAGAGCAGGCGGGTGCAAATTTCTTTTTTGGAATGTAGCTGGTGTCAGGAACAAAGATAAGGACTTCTGGAAATTTGTAGAAAGTTTTGATTATGTCGGATTAACAGAAACTTGGAATGAGGAGAAAGATTGGGCGAGATTCAGGCAACTGTTACCTAAGGGGTTTAATTGGGCTTGCCAATTTGCTACGAGAGAAAACAAGAAAGGAAGAGCAAGTGGAGGTATCATTACAGGAACAAGGAGAGAAATAATAGAAATAGAAGAAGCAGCAAAGGAGTTTAAAGGAGCCCTTGGCAGCAAAATCACTCTAGGAAACCAAACATGGAACATATGGACAATATACTGCAAAGACAAGATTAAAGATTTGACAGCTAGACTGGATGAAGAAATTGAGGATAAGGGGAATGAAAACTTACAAATTGGAGGAGATTTTAATGCAAGAACGGGTACAAAAGGAGCAATTTACAGAGGACCAGAAAAGGAAGAAGCCGAAAGAGCATCCAAGGACAAAATATCCAATACAGAAGGAGATCAGCTTATGAAGTTAGTGGAAGGTAAAGGATGGTGTATATTAAACGGCAACTTAGAAGGGGACAATCAAGGAGAATTTACGTACGTGGG